>JAOCNB020363459.1:0-15601 GCA_026546465.2 Palythoa caribaeorum
AACAGTGCTACAAAAATGTGTCTACATTTTTTCATATCTAATTGCAGGGAAAAGTTATGGCGCTTTTTCGATTTAGGGTTAAAAGAAAGTCTAGAGACCATACAAAAATTGCTCTAAAACAAAAAGTTTTTCGAAAAACAAAAAATGTAGACAAGTTTTTGTTCTTCATATATTGATGAAGCTACTGCGAAAATTTTAGGGAAAACGAAGAAATTCCCTGTGACTTTTAACTCTCAAAAGACGATTTTGTTGCTTGTTTTTGGAGAAGGTAAAAAAATCTAAAATTTCATTTAAATTCAAAACTTTTAGTATAGTTCCAAAGCCAGCTCTATTAGCTTTTTGATATAGGGGTTTAGGTATCTACGGTTTAAGACAGATGCACTGTATCGTTTTGATGCAAAACACCCCTGAAGGTATACCGTAACCTTAATCAGATTCAGTTATCTCCCCAATTAACAGCCCTAATACTGCTAAACAGCTTAGAAATGTAAATGAAGTTCCTTTTCTTTTTTTTTCTTCTTGTGAAAACTTTAAGTAAAATATGAAGTATAAATCTAACTAGGCATTACAGTAACAAAAAATAATACTTATAATATATTTGCATTCAAGTTGAAGATGTCTGTCAATGAAAGAGTTCAAAAATGCAACAACAAACTATATGCAGTACAGGTAGAGTATTAAACTATTAGACTGTGGGTCAAACACACAACGTCATCCAATGCAATTTGTGTTCAAAGCAGAATTAGTTATAATAACACACAAAAATATTGAACCAATCACAAACAGTGTTGTTGGTATGACTTTGACATGCTGTTTATGCTAAATGCGCTGTTATGTAAATTCTGTTTATGTTAATTCGCATTTTCACTGGAAAAAAGTCCTATTCAAACTTGAAGTTTCTATCTCTAAAATGAATTAGAAGTGACGGCTTGTAAAATTACTTCTATATACGTAATATTAAATTGCAATTCTTTTCGCTCAACCAAGAAACACACTTACAATGGTTTTTGTCTATGATATTTCGTGTTAGTTAGCTTTGAAAGTAAAAACGTTAAACAAAATTTTACTTATTCCAGTAAAACAAATTTGAATTCAGGATAAAAAGGATACACAGCTGAACAGATCCATCGAGGTACTTTGGCAACTGTTCTTTAATGTTGATTTTTGTCTGAAGAGCAGCTTGGCAAAACGTTAAATCAACTGCAACCGAATCGCGACAATTAGTTAAGGATGTATTGCGTATCTTAAAATTGAAACCCAAATATTTGATATTTAACAGATGATAGATGTGTTAAACATAACAAGTCAAAGCATGCCTTCTCAAGTATGATAAAAATGAGATCCAGAAACCGACCTCGTGTCTGTTCTCGAATATAAAAAAGATTGCAAAAAGTTCTCCATAAGCGAAAAGCACAAGGTTTTTGCTTACCTAATACTTGATATGGTTCGAAAATTCCAAAAGATTTTTTATAAAAACTGAGAAATTTTCGAGCTGTTTTCAAACGCTTTATCCTCATATTTTTAAGTTTACTCACGCAAAACACCGCTGTACACTTCGATTGCCATCTCACTTTTTGATTCGCTATGCCACGTGATCTTTCTTTCGACCGTGGCACAAGAAAAAATGGCGGCGAGATTTGCTTTTATAACAATCTTGGCGTTATTTGTGCCGCTTTTAGTTACAGGTAATAACTACTTGTATTAGATAATTCCCAACTATATGTTTTAACGTCTCAGCTAAGTTTTTTTTGGTTAGGAAAGTTAATTGAGCTCAAAATTAAGATTGAAATTCTCGCGTGCAAGGAGGACATTGTTGTAATTTTACTTTAGTGGCTTTAGGTGATTTGGCGTGTTGTGAATGGACGACAGCAATTACACATAATTAGTTTATTTTCGCACCCATACATCATGAATTTGACCAACTCTGTCGGATTAACAAATTCCTATCCCGAAATGAACGTGAAAGATGGCATACACGCTCGCTTTTTTTTATAAGAACAACGAGGCTCAAATTTGCCAAAGTTTAAGAACAAGCTCAGGCTGAGGCTTGATAATTGGAGAGTTTTTGTGCTAGAAAATTGACTAAAACTTAGCAATACAGCATAAAACATAAGCTCCACAAACAATGAGGGTAGTTCGCCACCAAATTCAGCAGTACAATACATGTGGCGTGCGGCGCAAGGCGTTTCGTTTTCCAATACCTTGTTTTATTTTGTATTTTCTTAAATAAAAACCGCTTACAGAAATGAGAACAAATTGAGGCTGAAATGGCCAAAAATTAAGAACAATGAGCCTCAGCAAAATTTACTATTCAACTATTTTGGCCTTGCTTTCAAGCTTCAGAACAATAGCTAGAAGATTAACAAAAACTCATGGCCGTTTTCTCTTTGTTTTTTGAAAGCTAGTTTTAGGATCCAGGTAATTGTAACAGACTGCCCACCAAGCTGTTAAAGTGCTGAGTCTGGAAATCTGACACATTAAGATTTGACTTTGAAGTTAATGATGAATTAAACTACAATCTGTCAATCCGATGAATTATTTGTTGATTAAATTCTAGTGTAAGATTCTGAAACTTCACAGTCAGTACTTAATTATTCACAGATGTCTTGGTAGAGGTTAACTAAAGCTAAATCCTTTTAAAAGCCTTTGTGGTAAAATGGAGCCAGTATTTATCTCCAGATTAGATTCATCTCCTCCCACACAAGCGAAAGCTGAGTCAAGTTTGGCAGAAAAGAAGGTCACACAAATGTTCAACACTCGGCTCAGCTGGGGTTTGAACCAAGGACCTTATGGCCGGAAGGCAGAGATCTTGCTGCTGCAAATCAAATTATAAGAAAAATAATATAAATGTGGTTGTTGTTATTTTACAAGGTGATGTTTGTACTGGAGCAAGAGCTACATCTAAAGTGTACAGCACATCAAACATTCTACTTTCATCAGAAACTGTCTTTTTAGCAGAATTTACCCTTAAGTGTGACAATAAACCTGAGGTTAGTGTTGTGTTTATAGTATAGTACAGGTCTCACAATAATAGCCACAATGTCAATTCAGCGTGTCAAACTTGACTAAACAAAATCTTCCATTGCTGGTCATCTTGTCCAGTCAACTCAACTATAAGAACAATTAGTTTTGCATTTCATACTGCATAAATTTTCAATGGCTGTTTTAATAAATCCTTTTTCTGTTACTGTCAAAAGACACTATTTGGTAATCACTTCTTAATAATTTATTGAAATTTAATATAACTCTGTAATCTTTGTTGAAAATACAACATGATAAACAGTCTTGGGAACTTGTGCCGCAATTTTTGCACACATCGTGATATTTTTGCTTTATTTTGTCTCTTAAAAGATCATTTAACTTCTCAATATTTTGACTGGTCAGAAATGAGGCATGTCTGAACTAAATTTTAGTTGGCCAGACAAGATGACTGGCTACCTTCTGGAAATTATTATGAGCCCCGCAGTATTTCAATTCATTTTGTAATTTTCTTAAGTCTTTGTATTTGGTTGGAAAAATATATGAAAAATATATAAGGTTAATAATTGTTATTATAAATTTGTATTATTAACATCAAGGACCATGAAATTATCATCATGTTTTAAAATTTTTTCCAGGATGTAAATCTTTATGCAGAAGTGAATGGTAAAGTTATGCCTGTGACAAAGTCTCCTGAAAACACCAGATACCAGGTAAGCTAATTATGGAGTTTCTTCCTGTGTGTCACTGATGTAGTTGCCAGCATTAAAACAGTGCTTGCCTTTTTAGGCAAGGGATCAATCTTGTTCACCATTACTCTGAGAAAACCAATCAATCACTCAAGACTCAAATTATAATAGCCTGCTTCCAGGGGTAGTGGTGGCCTGGGCCCGGGCTGGGATTGTGGGATTGTTTGGGGGGACGGATGCAACGTTCTCAGACTACGTCACCCCAGATGGTCCCATGGTCCCGCTCTCTGCCTTGGCCATCACTCTTTTCCGAGGTGGGCTATTCTATTCTAAACTGGGGAGTCAGGTTGGCATAGCAGTCATCACTCGCGTCTCTCACCTGTACGACCCAGGTTCGACTCCCGGGCTCTGCACGTGAGCTGAGATTTGTCTATCTCAATCTGACTCCGAGGGTTTTTCTCTGGGTACTCCGGTTTTCCTCCCTCAGCAAAAATCGACCCCCAGCTTATTCCATCTGGCTGTGGTGCTGTGCTCCGAGGGCGTGTATGGGCCGTAAAGCGGCTGCAATTGTGTATGTGTCTGTAACCCTTATATGTTTGTGATGAGTGCGCCTTTAAAATGCTTGCGGTCCGATTCTCGTTGAGCCGCGTACGTCCTCGTAATTCAGCCCCTGGCTGCAAGGAGGGCGATTAGCAAGGCCAATTTATTTTTATAATGGCAATCTAACTCGATTAGTTCGCTACCTTCAGATTGCCAGTATCTATATTTACATCCAACTTCTTGCAATCCTTGCCTGCGTGAAAAAAGTTTGAAATTCAGTTGGGATTACTTTAAAACAACGTCTCAGCAGTTATGTATTTGGGGCAAAATGACTTAGGCATGGAGCGAAACGACTTCAACTTGGTGCGAAACGACCTCAGAAGTGGGACGAAACGACTTGGGGCAAAATGACCTGTTACCATTTGAAGACATGTGATGAACAAATTTTGTATGATACCATGTCATGGTGATTGATTGAATTATCCTCTAAGAAGTTCTGATGTCTTCTACAGTAACAATTGTTAGCTCATGATTGTAGAAAGTTAGCCAGTGATTCCACTACTTCCGAAAATCAAGGGTCCCTGGGAACCCCAGTGTCCCAAAGTGGAGGGCCATTTTCAAAATTGGGGGGTCCCCAGGCTCTCCATCTGCCTTGACCTCGTGCCAAGTGATTTTTTCATGCATCCCAGGGATGCAAGAAGGACAAAAGTGGTGCGTCATTTTCACATTTTCTTGCGTCAAATGTTCATGGCCACGCATTAATGGGAACACTGTAAGCAGGGTGTAGTTAGTTATTTCTAGGAACTACAGTAGAGGCAGCACCTGTAGTTGTTCGACTGTTTAATGTAAGTGTCCAACCCTTCATGAACAATATGTGATGGGAGAATACCCTTCCTTGGGTCATAATTGAAATTTTGCTTTACTAATGTTTTGCTAGAATCTTTACAAAAAGCGAGTTGAGCTACATAGATTTTTTTTGACATTGTAAAGGTGAGTTGGGCAGAAGAACACAAGAAAGCCAAGTCTGGAGTCTACAAAATCAACTTCCTTGATGAGGAGGGATACGCTGCATACAGAAAGGTTGGACTGGTTTAGTTAAGTAGAATAATTAAAGAAATTGTACCCAAGAAAAAAAAGAACTTTATTTTTGAATTGGTTATCTGTAAACAACACTATGCTTGTTAAATATTTTGATATAGACTTGTAGCACAATCACCATGTACATTTGGGGTAACTGAGTTTGAAAATGCATTTTTTTAGAATTTATGCGACGGTGTTCATTCAAACTTTGCTATTTATCGCAAGAAATGTTAAAAAATAAGAATACATTTCAAAAATGGAAAGGGGAGACATATTTATGCATTTAAGTGCCGAAGGAGAGCGCAAAACCATGTGAATTCTGCATGTAACGCGTAACAACGCACGTTACATTTTAACAGCTCATAAGCAGGCAAAAAATGTATTTTTTCTTCACTAATCGTACACTACTGTCACCATTTTATTGATCTCCATTGCAAACAGGCTAATATCAACAACTTATTAACGTTAGAGCTTGAATCATTTCAGCTTTGAAGCACAGTAAATAAATGATGCCTCGCATAATACGAAAACAGGAGTAGCAACCTCAACAAGCCACTGAAAAATAAAAAAAAAAGGTTGAGGGAAGTTCATTTGTAGATGCAGTATTACCCAAAATCATTCAGTGAAATCTTCTTATTGCAAGCGAGAAATAAAAAGTTTTCCAAGTCGGAAATTATTTTGGCCGACATTTTAAGCAATAAAAAAGGGCCATTACTTACCTGCACGAAAGTCTTTATCTCGGCTCCTGGATGTTGGATTTAGTCATTGCAAGTCCCAAACACAGTTCATGAACTGATGTCTCTTTTGCCGAAGATTTATGGCTGTAAGATTCATAACAACCAAGATATTTCCAAAAAGGTGAGTCGGAAATACATTTTCAGTAAAGGAAGGTATTCACTGAAGTGTAACGGTAAAATTTGCTGAAGAGCGTTAGGCAGAATCGATCGAAAAATCTGCTAACAAAACGCATTGCGAAGGAAATTCACTCACGAAAGGAAGGACTGCTTTGTAACCTTACCTTTTTAGGGGTTGGCAATGACGAAATAAGCACAACCCCCCTATCAGAGATAAAAAAAGCACGTGTTTCTAGTGAAGTCATTCTGTTGCGTTACATTTGCATTTCGCAATTCGAGCACATTTTTTGCAACGTTGAGAGTTCGTTTACAAAATACAGCACTTGAAATGGATAGAAAGAAGAAAACTACATCAAATGCTGAAAAGATGAAAGAATGGAGGCTTCAAAAGATTGAAAAAATAAAGCGAAGCACAAAGCATATTACGAAAGAAAACGGGAAAGAAAAATAAAGCAAGTTCAAGAGCGTGTTACATGAAAGCAACAAGCTGCTGTTACGAGACAGAAGGCACACCAAGCAAACCGCAGGAGAGAAAGGCAACAAGAGCAGATATCAGCCAAACAGAAAAAAGAGAAAATACGCCAGCAAACGCGGGAAAGAGTGAAAAGATTTCGAGAAAAGTAAAGGGAGGAAAATAGAGGATTGCTACAGTCAAATATCGAAACAGAGGCAGGTCCTTCCACACCCCAACAAACACCTTTCAGCAACAGGATAGCCAAGAAACGGGCATTAGCTAGGACATTGCAGGCTCTTCCTGAGACCCCTGAAAAGAAAGCGGAGCTGTTAGATAAGATTGCGTCCAGGCCAAGAACAAGATGCATACTCGTAAAGAAGGGCTTAGTGAAAACACCAGTAGAGATGACTGCGCTAAGAGCTCTTGCAGCTGACATATCATAGGGTGTAGAACATGTGAAGAAAAGCGGTGCAAACGCTAACAGAACTGCATACTCGGCCTTCAAGACTCTTGCTTTTGGAAAAAACGTTTCCCAGTCCAGAGCCAAAAGATCCCTTTCTAAGTTGGTTCACTTGGATAGAAGGTGTGTCAGTCAAGCTATCCAAGACAGGAGCAAAAAACTTGCAGGAGAAAAGAAAAGCTGGTTATACACGGAGAGAAAAACAAGAGGTGATGCCATCAGTGGGGATGTCAAACAGCTTGCATTCAACTTTTGGACTCATGAAGCTAGCAGACCCACAGGTGATCGAAAGGACATAGTAAGGCAACGGACAGGGAAGAAGCAGTACGTTGAACATGTCAAGCATGTCCTAGAGAAGACTCAGACTGAAGCATATTTGGAATTTAAGGCCCTCAACCCAGAAGTTAAACTTAAGCAAAGGAAATTTGAAGCTCTGAAGCCTTTTTTTGTCCGTGCAGCCAAGGAGAGGGATCGAAGGTCATGCCTTTGCCGAAAGCACGTGGAAATTCAAATTGCTTTTAAAGACTCCATGAAATTCCGCAAAGCAGCAGTAAAGAAGAATGGTGACCCTGATTCTGTTCAAATACCAACTACACTAACAGAAGCAGTAAATCTTACTCTGTGTCAGAAGCCAGAAGAAAGTGAATACCACAAGATTAAGTGCCTAAACAGAGACTGTAATCTATGCGGAGTCCAGAAGTTTCAGATGCTACCTGAGGAATTGTCCAATGAAACAGATGAAGTAGTCATCTGGAGGCATTATGCTTATGTTGCAACTGGAAAATTCCTGTCAAATGGCCAAGAAAAAAAGAAGATAGCATTGATTACGAAGCAGACGCCACCACGTCATCTCTTCAATTACTTCCTGGATCTTCTTAAAGAATATCCATACCATTCATTTATGGCCAAATGGCAGCGAGATCAAATGGACAACTTAATTGAACACCTTCCCATCAATGATGTCCTCTGTGTGCATGATTACTCAGAAGGCTACAGCTGTAGACAGCAAGACGAACTACAATCAGAGTACTTTGAAGTTGCAAAGGTGTCTCTTCACATAACCATTCTTTACCGTCATGCAGTCGAGTCCATGGATGGTAGGGCAAGCACAGAGGACCCTCACATTGTGAAAGAACACCTTTTCGTCATCTCAGATGATGATGTTCAGGACTATAATGCAGTTCACAAGGCCCAAGAGCTTGTAAAGGATTACCTTGAAGACACAGTAAAAATGGAACTCCACAAAATGCATGAGTTCACAGATGACTGTGCAGCCCAATACAAGTCGCGTAACTGTATTGGGGATCTTTCTTGTTCCTTAGCTGATTTTGGATTTCTTGTGCAGAGAAGTTTCTTTGAGACTTTTCATGCTAAAGGAGAACAGGACGCCGCTGGGGCAAATGTGAAACAAAAGGTCAGCCAAGCTGTACTCAGGAAAACAGCTTTCATCAGGAGTGGCAAAGATATGACTGAATTCCTGAACAGTACATTCACCTCTCCAACAGCGACAACTTTTGCCTCAAGACAGAAGGCTGTAGGTCTTGAAAGAAGAGTATTTTTCTATGTGCCAACAGAAGGTGCTGAAGCTAATGTGAGGAAGAGGCCAGGGAGAACATTCAAAGAACTCAAAGGTATCAGGAAACTACACTGTGAGAAAACAACAGCTGAACAGGGAAAGGTCTTTGTTCGCACCGAACATGTTATTGCATTGACTGTATTAATGGGGAGGAGGGCAAGTGCACCAACAAAGAGTGGGTTGATGAATGGAGAGAAGTACAACTTGAAAGAGAGTCATCTGCTGCGACCACTCGCCAGACAGTTGAGACAACAGAAGCTGGTCTCCTTGATACTGTCATGCGGATTGCTGACCTGGCCACCAAAGGAAGCGTGGTTGCTATTGCTGCTGCTGACGACCCAGACTATGAGTATTACCTCTTGAAAGTAACTAGTGATGGTGTGATTGAACTGGAGAGTGCTGTCACAGATGATTATGGCTGTTCATTTGAAAGAGGCTCTGCTGTGTTAAAGGGAAATTTTTTTGTTAGAGAAAACTTGATTGACATGACCTACAAACTAGATAAAAGCAAATCAGCATTTGTGCTTGTTAGCACTGTCCGTCATGTTTGTGGGGAACTGAAACACAAACGCAAAGGGATCTTTCAGGTTCCTTTGAAGTAAACGAAGAAATAATAGCTCTTTGTAAACAAAATTATACTTCAGGCTGTACACTGAACATTTTCCCCTGTATTTTGCATGTCATTAATTGTTTCTGCTAAAATGCCACGCCCACTAGGAATTATGGGTAATTTCTGATTGTCTATAAATGCCCAACTAACAACAGAAATTGAACAATAAATGATTTATTGATGATAAATAGCTGAAATCTAAGTAATTAAAGCAGTTTGAATGGTTTTTTCAAGATTTGACAAAATTGCCAAGTGTTACACAAATGTACAAGGTGATCATGCAACAAGTCTAAAGTGGAGCAACACTTCAGAGCAGTAACCTCAAAATGAAGCTTGACATTGTTGTGATAACAAACAGATCGATTACTGATTGTAAAATCGTTTCGTTGTTATTGGCAGTGCTTGTGCCAGACAGTCAAGTTTCCAAAGACAATTTAAGGTCCTTCATTAGTTTAATTATAGAAGAATTCGTTGTTTTTCCTGTTTTTACTTGTGTGCTAAAACAATACGTTTATTGTTAAATTCGTTGCACAGGGTAAAAGAGATTCAAGTTTATTAATGGTTGGACATTGAGGAAGACGAAGAAACTTTTCAGCTGCCTGATAGTTGGCAAACCAGTGGAACCCCTCCCAAACAGGTAAATGTATTTATGACACCAAAAATTCAATTGTTCCTTAGTAATCAGAGGTGTACTGCTAAAACATTAACAAGGGGGACTCTATAGTATAGGTTTCCAGGAGAGGGGGAGGGTTAAAAATGTAAATGATAAAAAAAAGGTTGAATATTGCCATAATACATATTGTCTTACGACAACTTTAATATTATATTTATATATAATGAAAAGTACACGTGTTTCAAGACAAGACAAGATTTTAATGGCTCCTTACCTTGCTTTCCTACATCGAAATATTGCCAAAAAAGAAAACGTTCGATATTAAACAATTTCACAAAAAATATAAGGAGTCCCCAAATTGACATGAAAATTTAATAACGGTTAGCTCCCCAACCCCTTCCAATACACCACCGCTAGAACTGGCCTAACTATCTGTAGATAAAGCGTTACAAATAATGTCCATAATTGTCTTTATTGTTGGGATAATTAGGATTTAGGATTTAGGTTTATTAGAATTCGTAACTATGTCGACTTTCTTGTTTTGTTAAGTTCGTTCCAAAATCATTTACTTGCAGGTTAAGTTTCCCAAATGATCTACCAGACTCAAAAGCTGAATTGGTAAGTGTAACTATGCAATCGTATACTTTTATTTAAAAAGACGAATACATCAGTAAATTTCAAGATTGTACGAATGTAAAACCTATTAAAATGATAAACACAAAGTCAAAATGTGAATACCATATTTCCTTGAATAAACGCCGCCCTGAAATAAACGCTGCACCCTGGAACAAACAACAAACTGAAACATCGAATTTACAAGTGCAGAGCAAAAGCACAACATCAAATTTATCTAATTTCTTATGCGTTTACAAGCGCAACAAGTAAAACTGTAAAGCTTGATAGGTTCAGCCAGACCAATAACTTTATCATTTTTTTCTACTTTTTAAAGTAAAGTTACTGTTGATTGTTTAAATAAATAAACTGTATTTACTATAAACGCCACCCTAAAATAAACGCGGCACCCAAATCATGAAAAATTTAATAAACGCCACGGCGTTTATTCGAGGAAATACGGTAATAAACAAAACATTTTTTTACAAAATATAATAGGAACTTCGCCAACAAAAAGTTGCAAATAAAAGACTGACAGATGAAGGAGATAGACTGCGAAAGGTACAGTTTTACAACACACAATAATTACGTGTTCAATGACGTGTGGAGCAAAGGGGCCAAACAAGTTCACCGAGTTTAAGACCTACTTAAACTTGGCTGATGTCGTTATAGATAATGAAAAACGTTAAGAAAAATAATGGATTTTCTGGCTTAGACATCTGTTTCTGGCTAGAATTCTAGAGACTGTAAGGGATAATATTTAAGATTCAAGGTTGAACAACATACAGCTGGCTTTATTTTGCATTATTGCTCTGTCATATCACCTACTATTTAACGCGGAGTTATTTCACTGTATTTTGTTTGTTAGGGGCGTAATTTTAATAAATTCTTCATGCTGTTACCAGTTGAACAAAGACCTAGAAGTAAGAGAGTACGGACTTCTCGAAGATTTGAAAAATTTGAAAGAGGCAAGTTTGACTTTAACTAACATCGATATGTTCTTGTTTTTAACAGTATAACAGTCTATTAGCTATTAAATAAAATTTTGTCAAGTGTACAGTATTATTACAAATGAAAAAGTATATTAATAGCGAAGACGTCTGATAAGAAATTGTAAAACTTATTTGATATAAGTAGCATTTTAGATGGATGTAGTGGCTGCAACCTTTGCAATTCGTAGTATCAAATATTTTAATCATGATTGTATAATTATAGGAATTTAGGATTTTGAAACTTATGAGTTTATTTGTCTTATTATTAGACTGTAATTTAAAAAATTAGGTGTCCCCAATTAGCAGTGTGGAATCCCTTCTAGTAGATTTTATGACACATTTATGAAGTTTTTTTATTATTCAAATATCGGATCTCCTCCTTCCTGTATAGAATATTTCTATCTTGAATATAATATACTGTATAAGAATAAGTTGAGATCAATGTAATTTAAGTTTTTTGGTAAATGAACAAATGCGAAATGCTTTCCTTAATTTCAGTGTTCAGTGAGTTAAAAAAAATGGATCTTGATATAATGCTCAATCCTTGAACGAGGCACGCGAAAACATTTCCTAGATCAATTTGATTATCTAAGGTAAACATATCTTGAAAATCTATAGGAGACTATGGTTCATAATAGAAAACGTAAACTGAGAAATTTGTAGATTTTTATATCACCAAATTTAAACAAGTGGAGAAATTAAAAACTTGGATTCGCATGAGCACTGAAATCACTGTTATTTATAATCCTGATTATTCCTGATTACTGCAAGATTACCAATCTTGAAAGATTTGAGGGACACGTGCTTGCCCAGACAAATTTACAATACTGCAGATATATGGGCAAATCATAGAAAAGTACAACTAAATGCTAAGAGACTCTTCATGTTTGAAAAAAAAACGGGATTAAGGGATTATTCCAATCGACTTGGAAATCTTGTTTGCCACATGAGTAACACAAGACTTCCAAGTCAGGTTTACTCAAACTTCGTGAAATACGTTAATAAACAAAAATTCCTCAATCAATTAGATGCTGCAATCGAAGGAGAAAGATATATTATATTTTACTGGAGAGGTACAAAGAGGTAAATTGTTATTTCAAGTGAAGGTTGTAATTGTTATAGCAAGTTTTTGTGAGATCATACAGCTAAGTGCAATTTTAAGCCGAATTAATATGTACAACAGAGAAATTTACGATTTATGTAAACACCTCCCGAAATACTTTTATATATAAATATATTTTTTGGTAACAGTTGTCTGAGTCATGACTTGTTTATTCTTGTTTTACGCTAACAGAGGATGAAAGTGATGAAAGATCACCATGAAAAAAAAAATAACGGTTAGTATATTTTCTATTGATGCACTTAACTTCTTTCTTTAAATAAAAGCATAAATATATTAATTTTCTCTTGCAAATTAATGTTATTGTCCAAATGTTAAAAAAAACTGATTCCGAACGACAATAAAAAAAGTATGGAGCTCAATTTTATACAATGGCAAACGAATATACAATGACGCCATAGAAAATTTATTTTAGAGTATTTACATAGTTTCCATTTTTCACTAGACCAAAGCAAGGGAAAACACCAAGTCCGAGGTATTTTGACAACGTATATGAGCGTTTATTATCTTATCTATGTAGTCTAGAATTTTCGTATGCGAGTCGAACTTGTCTCTAAAAAAGAATTAATACCCAAATACTAAGGTAATGGTGTTTTGAAACGATTACCAACATGGAAGAGAAAAGACGATTTTCAAATTTTTATTAAGTTATAATTAAGTAAATTTATGTTTGGCCATTTTTTCAGATACATACGGCGAGTGACATTAACATCTTGAAAGCGTCACATGATCACGACAAGGAGGAAATCCTAAAAATGAAAAGAGTAAGTGTTTTCGTAGTGATCAGATCACTTTAATTTTGTTTAGACAGACCTGACAGCCCCATTATATTTCGTAGAAACTTATTGATGATGTACCAGACATTCCGCAAAAGAGAGATGGCAAACGTCCGTTACCTGATGTAAGTAATATTTTTTTTGGATTAAATGAAATTCAAAGCTGTTGGATAATTTTTTAAAGTGATTGTTTGCGGTTAGTTTTTCCTTCCTCTCAAATTCCATTTCATCTTTGCAGGTGGGGGTCACGTTTGTATTCGCTGTCACTTTTGAGGAACTTAACGTTGAGACTTAAAACTACTCCTAACAAATGTTAACCTGCTCTTTACATGTTGTCATAGCGAGTTGATTCAAAGGCGATGTGGTCATGTGACCTGGAACTGCAAAAGGCCAGTTACTGTAATACCATTTCGCTTTATTTACAGATAAAAACAGCTGCCATGCCCACAGAGCAAAAACCCGTAAGTAGATAAATTAATTTTTGGAATACATTGGTTACGGTTAGAACATATACCATTAAATTCTGATATAAAACAATTTATCTGACGCTTGACTAGCTTCAATAAAAAATATTAAAACAAGCAACATATAACTGGATGATATGGTTCTCTAAAGTGAGCAAGAAAGCTGAGTACATTTAAAATGACAAGTAAAAATAACACATATATTTTAATGTGGTTCAATCGTAACTATAGATTCTCATAAATATATAGAGGCCTGTTGCTCTTGTAGGAACCAGAGACGGAATTTATCTGCTTTTTTTCTGGGAGAAGTATTGCAAGCCCTTTATTTTTTTTCTTTCTTTTTTATTTATTCTTAAAATAAATTACAGAATTTTAATAAATATAGCAACCAAAAAAACAGGGAAAAAAGTTATTACAGATTCGTGTGTCAAGACAGACAATGCTACATAAGGGGATAGTGAAATCCTTAGTACAGGTTTTAATTGTTTGGTGTTATATTCGTCAGGGGGAAAAAATAAACACTTTTTTCCAAAAGTCGGTGTTTTCATAAGTGCAGAAAATGTTGCCGAGATCTTCTTTGTGTGCCTTACAAAAGCGCATGTGTCGTCTTTCCCTAACTTCAAGATTGTAAAAAGAAAAGTATTAACACTTTTGCAAGCCCTTTAGCAGAAATCCTATAAAATCTGAAATTTCTAAACATGATTAAGATAACTGAAGAGTTACTTCCAACCTCGCATCATTGGCAGGTTATTGATTTGTGGACAGTCAAGAGGTCCAACAACTTAATGAAGGTATCAAAAATACCAGGGTCGGAGGTCACAGTGAAAGACCTGAAAACACTATAAACACAGATGCCATCTGTCGAGCAGGAAATGATGGAGTCCTGGTACGAGAAGGCCTAACCCCCCGATTATGCTCAGCTAAATCAATTTTCGATTCCGAAATTATCCTTTTTTTCGTTCAGATGGGAAAGGATGCCTTATCTTTATTATAAAATTCCATTAGTAATAACTTTTTGTCATTTAAGTCGCCTAGTTCTTATGTACATTGCATCGCCGAACAAGCTATTCATGTCTTAAGGCAAATCAATTTATACACAGCTTACGTAATTATTCGAATAAGCGCCACTCTCGAATAAGCGCCTGGACTCTACGGCCAATGATTATTTGAAATGGGCAGATCACTGAAATTGAAAGGCAAAGTTCGATAATTGCCTTTTGCTAAGTACTTTAGTGACGGATTAAATATAAATTTGCACAACAAGGTAAATGTTAATGTTCCTCGAGAGAAAAAAGTTGTCACCCAGGGTTCTCCAGAGATAGGCATAGTAGGATATAAAACTTAAGTTTGAGGAGAAGTTTGATCGCCAAAGGCAAATGCCTCGATTAAAGAAAGTATATCAATATGGTATAAAAGGAAATGCTCATTGGCTGCTATCTTCCTATTTGGAAAATCGAATGCAACAGTGCTCTGTGAACGGTTCTCTTTCGGAAAGCCGAATATTGAGATGCGGTATTCCGCAAGGAACTATTCTGGGGCCATTGTTGTTTCTTTTGTACATCAATGATTTACCAAATTGTTTATTGAATTCTGAACCCCGATTATACGCTGATGATACTCATTTAACCTATACTGACAAAGATGTCTACTCCATCCAGGAGTCTTTAAATCGAGATTTATTAAATATTAACCAGTGGCTAATTGCAAATAAACTTACTCTCAATTTGACGAAAACTGAATTTATGTTAATCGGTTCAAGGCAAAAGCTGAAAAATCTACCCA
>JAOCNB020363939.1:0-15600 GCA_026546465.2 Palythoa caribaeorum
AAATCTAAATCCGAAGAATTACGAAACCGTGCCGACGCTCAACGACGCTACCCGAGCACTTGCGCAAGATTTGATTCCAATTTTCTCGTTAATGGAAACTGAGAATACCAAAAAACTCTGGCAAATAACAATTATAATTATTTTCAACCAATTTATCAAGAAAAAAAATCGTTGCATTTCACCTTTAAGAAATTAAACTAAAAATGGAAGTTTTGGTTTCGTCAGAAACTTTCCTCAGCAGGTGTAAAAAAAAATTAAATGGAGTCTTCGTGTTACTGAGAATTACTTAAAGCTCTACATACATTCGGCAAGCTAGTGTTTAAGTTTGTGTTCATTAACAAACTTCTTATTCTTAATTGAATGCCAAGAAGTCCCTTGAATGTATAGACGTACTGATAAACCTTTTTTTATTGCTGTTGCTTTGTTTGTGTAGTTGTTATTGTACATATCTCGCCAACTTTCTTACAAAAGATTAGCCAGGGGGTATCCATTATTTTGTAAACATTGACAACCAATGGTTTGGGCGTTTGTTTTTAGAAGCTTGTCATTAAACTAAGAATAAGAATAAGAATTCGTAGTCAAATGACTAAGATTGTAAATAGAGCTATCTGTTGGGACCGCAACGGAAAAACTAAAAGGCAATTGCATGACAGAAAAACTGAGCAATTTAAAACTTTACTTTAAGTTCATATTCCGTCGGCTCTTGCGGACGGATTATTTTGAAACCTTTAGTGAGAGGGCAATCCGACATTCACTGTAAAATAAAAGAGACACTGTCGATCAAAGACTTAAAGCCGGCCTTAAATGAATATGTCGAAAAGATGTGTCTTTATTATAGTTTATGTCAATCCTGCGGCGACCCTTTGTGCAGCGGCTAATATTTGCAATTGATATGGTAAAACACGCCCCTCGGTTTGCCTCTCTTTGTCGATGCTCTTGTACCGGGTGGGTTTGGTCCTCTGCCCTAACCAAGGCTAGCCCCGAGGCATGCTCAAGATACTTTCGGATTCTATATATTGATATTTGAAAGGCAGTTCTAGGTTTAGCGAAGATCTTTTGAATTATGAAAGGAATATTCATATATCTCAAAATTTTTGTCATACGTGCATAAGAAAAACAAACTTTTGACTCCTAAAAGGAACGGAACTCATTTTCCTCGTGCTACGGGTTAGACCCTCAGTACCCACTGAGCTAGCAACAGGAGCTCGCGCGAGAGCCAGGCTATTATATATTTCTACTTTTGTTTCTTCGGAAAAATAAACTCAGCTTGACACAAATGATATTCATTTGATAATTGTTGGAGGCTGAAAACCTTGCATTTATTACCTTCTCAATTTGTGGTCAAGTATTTTTTTTATTATGCCTCTTGGCCACCTCAATACTTTTTTTTTAAATTAATGGCTAACTTTTGTATACGGAAAGAACAGGCAGCACGGGATATGTCGATTACGCCGACACACTATGATTAATGCTGTTCTTCAGTGTGCATGGTTCAGCAATTTCGCAACTTATTTTATATTGCTATTTTCCTTACGAGAAACTACATCTTACACGGACTTATAATATACTGAATATAAAGCAATTAAGCTCGTAATTCTTTCCGTTATTCATATTTTAGACAGTGGGATACCTTCGAACAAAATTATCTATTCGTTTGTTAACACAACTAAAATCCGAGTCTAGATAATCACAAATGCAATAAAAAAGAAATATATTCTGTCTTTACACCAAAAACTAAATACAAAAATGAAATGAAATCGTCGTATTTTGGAAGCCATGCCCCCCTTTTCTTGTTTACAATGAGATCCCTTCAGTTGTTATTCATATCGGCATAATCGGAACTAAACTTCAGGAAGTCTTGCATCGAGTTGAGGTAACCGACAATTTCGGATTTTGTTAGTCGTTCTACTTTAAAAAAAATTACAGATACCACACACCATGCGAAATTTGTCGGCTGTGCAATATAAATAGCTACATATTCAAATTATCATGACAAAGATTTGCGCCTTTCAGGTGCCGCACAATGAAGAAAGGATGGCATTTTCATCCAAGATCATCGTGGCATGAAATGAGACACTGAAATAAACAGATAAAAACAAAGCTTAAAACTAGCTTATACTTGCACTTAATTTCATGATAACATGGCGTCTTGTACCATAAGTTATTTCCAGCTAGCAATCGTCTACGTTCTTCTAACCAAAGCGTCGGGTAAGTAAACTTTCTTGATTCTTCTAGTTAGATGTAATAGGTTCACAGTAGATAGGGTGATTTAGCAGTTCCATCCACTTCAAATATTGTTTGAACATCAGAAATTCCTTTTATTGTCCAACAAAGCCTAACATATAGGAATCAAAGTTGTTTCTTTAGAAGAGTGCGATAAGGTGATAATAAGGAATTCTTTGTGTAACATCTTTATTGGCGCTTAACATGATGCCGGCTCAATAATTTCTCGCAACATTCTAACTACCAAACAAACTTACTCGAGGAAATGCTGAGCCATATTGCTTTCTCTTGTCTGAATACCAAAAGTTTTTATTTTTTCTAAAAAAGAGGATCAAGTAGGACAGTTTGATAAAACTGTTAGTTATTGATTTTTCCACAAGGATTTTAAACTAATGATTTAGCTGTTTTGTTTGAAACCAGTTAAGTAAACACTGAAGAAAAAAATTGCAAATATAATGAGTGGATTTGATGCATTTTTTGCGTGTACCTTTTAGAATCTTGTAATTGTCAATTTTCCACAGTTTTGCTAATAATCCTGTTTTAAGGAATTTACAGCTTGGCTAAAAAGTAAATAATTGATAAGTAATCTTTATTTTACCAGTCGAAATATTCCAAAGCTCTTTTCACCACTGTGATTGATGTGTTTATTATTCCACTGATGCAGAGAGTGAGTTTCGAGCCACTGAACCGGTTAAACAAAGTATCGGAAACCATTGCTTTATTACCGACTAAAATGTGAAACTGAATTAGTCTTCTAAAATGTTACATGAACTGAACCGCCCAGCTAACCTTAAATACTCGTTGTTAGCTATAAATTCTGTCACTTCAAAGCTTGATACATCAGTGCGATTCATTAACCTTAAGCTTCAGATTTTTAGCTTTTTCTTTTGTTTTTACATTAGCAGCAAATTAGAATTTTTGAAGCAACAAAAAAAAAACAAATAGCAAAAAAAAAGTGCTCAAAGTGTCATTTTTCGGATGTCAACCGGTCGAGCCTTTGTGAGCGGTAAAGGGATATTCGAGATGACGGATGACGGTCTTGTTTTGAATACTTTAACGGATCACGGCTCTTAGGCAATAACGGGTCATGGGCTTCTTCTGGACCCAATATAGGATCATTCCTTTTTCACCATGCTTTCTCAGCATCAAAAAATTCGAACACCTCAGGAATGACCCGTAACAGCCCGTAACTTACGGTAAACAAAAAAGGATAACAAAAAACTGGAAAATAAAAATTAAATATTTTAGGTGCATGCTACGACTCAAGTGTTGGCGTGGCAAATGTTGAAAAAGTTAACAACAGTCGAATCTCCGCTTCTTTTGAGTTCAACGTCACCACACCAGCCGCGAACGGACGACTGAACTACACGTCAGAGTCCTCATGGTGTGCTTCATCATGTGACTCTACACCTTACTTACAGGTTGATCTTGGGTCAGTTTATATCATCTGTGGTGTCGCTACACAGGGAAACCCTCGAGCAGATCAGTGGGTCAGGACTTACCAAGTACAGTACTCTACTAATGGCACAAACTGGACAGTCTATCAGGAAAATAGGAAAAACAGGGTAAACTTAATATCCAGTATTTCTGGTATTCATCTTTTAAAATCATTTTACAGAGCAACTTTGAACACAAAAGCTCGCAGTATTTATGTATATATAGCTTCGCCTATTTTAATTCATTCCTTAATCGTGTGTGCGAAAATATTTGTAAAATTTCTCTTTTTTTTTTCTTTTTGCAAACGCAAATGAAATGGTTAAAATAAATCCGCAAGACTATTAGAACACCCCCTCCACCCCCATCGTCTATTCTCACCCTCTCTCCCATCCTAAGCTACAGCAGACAAAACCCGACCTGGTGGAATATTTTGCCCCGTGAGTACCTGCAAGATTTTAGTCAAACGGTACCTGATGTATTGCAAAAAGTTTCCTGGCCAATTTTTCCCTTAGCTGGCATGGATTGTACTGACGTGGCGCCATTTTATACAAAAAGATTGTTGTAGAATTAACATTAATTTATGACCAACGTTGGTTAATTTTGGTATTTTGAGATTTACTTAAAATTTGCTTATACCGCCTGGGAGCGACTTTTATGGAAACCTTGCTGATAATTCGCGTTTCAGTTCATCAGTTGTGTTACAGATTGGAGTCAGAAACTATGCGAATTTCAAAATGACATACCCACGTTTGTTGATTTAGTATTTCAAGAAGGGGCACTGGGAAAAATTCAAAATTTTCCTATCTTTGTGTTGCAGATATTGTTTGCATTGATGTGGTAAAATGCTCCCATTGTTTTTTTCCTCTTTTTGTCGAGGCTCTTTTACCGAGTAGGTTGGTCCTCTGCACTGAGCAAGGTTAAACCACGACGGCTCTGCGAGGCTAGGGCAGAGCGAGGCCAGCAGAGCAACGAATATTTTATTATAAAAAAAGAATATACATATATAGATCTTTTGTAACCTAATTTCAAAAGGAAATGCAAATAAATTATTATTGTATTGTATTGTATTGAATAAAGTGGAACAAAACTAATCATGCGCTAGTTCCCCGTAACCGTTCGGTTACAAAAAAGAATGAGAGGAATAAATTCAAATTAATGTTGCTTCTACCTTTTTTGGTTTTTGTTTGTTTTTCTCAGAAACTAATCTGATTGTGTTTTTGATCTTCATATAACCCTTGAGAAAAACATCCAATCCTAAAATGATTTAGGAAAGCATTTCAAACAACGCATGCACAAGATTCAGCAATAAACTGTTTTAACAACTACTAACCGTGATTTTTGTCACCTGTCTGTCTGGTTTAACAGACGTTTGAAGGGAATTATGACAGGAACACAGTGGTGACACGTGTGCTGTATGATGGATTTCAAGCCCGATATGTTCGAGTTTTACCAAACACGTTTTACGGCGGGATCTGCCTTCGACTTGAGCTGTACAGAATGAGCATGCAGAGTAAGTTTAAACCCTACTTCCTTAACTAATAAAATATTTTCGAGACTTAGTAGACCTCTTTCATAGCTGGCGGCCATTTTGATATGTTCTGTTGTCTGTACACAAGGCCAAAGAGGCAGATTTGAATGAGGAAAAAAGACTATGAAAATGCTCTCCAGTTATGAACAGCTCTAACCAAGTTGAAGATTTAAGGTTCACTAAAAAAATTGTAAAATCCAATTATTGACAGGCCAAAACAGCCAGACAAAGAAAAACACAGAAAATTCCTCTCAGGTGATGTTCTGCTCGCCTAGGGTTTAATTCCCGGTTCACAGAGATATAAAGGATAAGACCTACCACTTGGCCATCCCAAACCCCATTCATAACTTTTAAGTTTAAAAACTTATTTGGTGGTTGGTTCATCATTTTGGCACCAAGCCCTATATAGAGGGGTGCATGGTTGATGTCCAAAACTTATGATGAACTATTATCCTAGCAACATTTCGCCTTATAACACTTCTCTTCCAGGCGGCAGGCCCAGCTGGTTATATAATTTCACTGCTGCGGATTCAGAAAAGTTTTTTACGGTTTGATTAAATCGCGAGGCCCAGGTGGCACGTGTTCCGGAAAAATTGAAAATATAAGTGATTATTAACTGTAAAACTTTCTTTCATCTCCGCTACACTGCACACAAAATGTATTCTATCAGCAGAGTTGTTTCATAACACATATTGTTAGTTGATGAACGATTAAAGCGTAAAATACGTCTTGGGAGAGTTCGTTTAAAAACATTTCACCTTAGTTGAGGGAGGTCATAACTTTGTTAAACTTTTACTTTTAAAGTGACAACAGGACATCTTCTGCGATATCCTGAAGTTTGAGCTTAAACTTGAATTGATCTTCCGTTGCCTTCTTCTTAAAACGACGTGGCTAAACTGATGTTATTTTTTTTTTTATCTCACTGATTTGGTAGATATTATTTGTACCAAACGTCAATTCCATTAGACAAACAGTTTGGAAATTTTTTGGGGAGCTGGAATAACCCCCATCCCCCTTTCGTCCCCGCCTTCCCCCATGTATACCTGTTTGTTAGAATTTTGACTCATACGTTTAAGAGTTAACTTAAACAACAACAAAGGTTATGTAAGCAAATACACTTGGCTCACAACTTGGATTTTCCGTAGCCTGCCAAACGAACGCCATTGGTATTTCCAGCAGGACCACGTTTCCTGATCACAGGTTTTCAGCATCGACGTATATTGCCTAAATTTACCATCCTCACAACGCGAGATTTAGTGCAAGTAATGGATGGGCACCAGCAAAAGATGACAGATCAACCTGCTGGCTACAAATTGACATTGGAAGCGTTTATTTTTTATGTGCTATATCTACACTGGGTAACGGACGTGCAAACGAATATGTTAAAAATTATCAACTAAACTTTACTTTGGACAATAATTAATGGAGTTCTTATAAAGAAGTCGTAAGTACTAGTTTGTCATTAAAAAGAATATTTTCTATGTAAATTACTACGAAATTTCTTCGTTTACACCAATGACTTGAGAATGCAAGAAATTTCCATGAGAATGAATGGCCAGGATTAGTGAAAGAGGCTTTGGCAGGTTCAAAATGAACATGCTTCCCCCTCTCCATGTGGTGTTTATTTTGTATCTTTTAAATAGTTTATTCTTAGGAGCTGAAATCTTCCGACTTTTCCTCAAATTTTATTAGGATTATTTTGGCATCCAGTTTGAAATGGTACGCTTTTGCTCGTTGACATGGTAACAGCAAACCCCGATGCTACTTTTTTTCTGTTTTTGTTAAAAAACGCCCTTTTATTAAGTTTTCCTCAATTCGGTGCCTGTAAAACGGTTTATGAAACTGAAATGTAGATATTCTGACGTATACAGGTCAGTTTTACATTTTGTTTCATAATGCAATATTATTTTTATAGGAGAGCAATGCATTCTGGGAAATCTTGGTAATAATGGTTGTCATTGCTGTTTTTTCTTTCAATTCAAATTTACAAAAAAGGATTTTTTTATGTTTTACAACATAAAAACATACAATACAGTTTGCATTTATTTGTTGCATTTAATCAATTTTAAGGGTGTTATAGGCGTTCCTGTTGCCATGGCACCCAATTTCTTTTTTGTCTTGGAACATGTCACAAGAATTTTAGAAAACAAGTTAGTAAATTTGTAATGTAGAGAAGAAAACATTTATATACCAGTATTAATCCAACAAAAGGAGATAATTGAGGAAACTCTATCCAAACTAACGGCGAACTAAATGACAAAGGCCAACGTTGTGAGTGAGTTCAAAGAGATTCAATCACTTGTTTTTATTCACGACTAATTTGAAATCGTTTTTCCATAAAAATTACGTTACTTTTTCTATCACGAAACTAGATACTTGAGGGAAACACTGGACCCAGAACAGCAAAGAAGAACTTGTTGTCCCTAGCTGTGCGTGCAAAGATCATTCAAATAGTACCTACAGAGTATGAAACGTTTCCAACTTTAAGAGTTGACCTATTCGGCATTTCCCAACGTAAGTATATTAGGAATAAGCGCAAACAGGTGGATAGTGGCTTAATGAATATCTACCTCGCACTTTCGGCGCTCAGTAGATATTCTGCCAGTTTCCACCTCAATTGCAATAGAATACGTTTTAAAATATTAATCAATGCTTGGAACTTAGCATTTGCCAATTTTTTCTGGTGAGACCGTACAAGCTTCTGTGCGGTACGAAATTATATAATAATAAATATGCCAGTTTTTAGCGCTGAAAATAACGGGAAAAAGAGTAACTTCGATATACTAAAATTCAACCTGTGTTCGAGGTTTAGGCCCAGGGGACAAAAACAAAAGAAATCCTAGATGGCATTGAGGAAAGCATAATTTATTTCTTGTGTTTTAGTCCCCTAATCCTCGGACCCAATATAAATTTTAATATATATAATAAACTGGTCTTTTGATTGACGTAAATGGTGCTGAAGAACTGTAACTGTTAGCATTAATACTGTACCTAATACCTGGAATTTAATACACGAGGAAGAGAAATAAAAGTAAAAATTTTCGAAGAGGTTCTGTGGATTGCCGAAGAATAACGAGGATTTACTAACTGAGCACTTTCGATGAAATTCCGACAAGTTAAAAAGATTTCCGGATGACCTCCGAAAATTGTCAAAAAATGTTCTTGGTGTGCATCAATATTTTTTCAAAAAAAAATCAAATAACTATACTTTCAAGCTAAATATACGCTTTTGAATAAAACGCATTAATTACACCCCTAAGAACAGAAATAAAAACTCTATTGAAACAAAAATGCAATTTTTTTGCCCAGAATGCAATACTGGCTATAACTATGCACTTTTTCAATATATATTTTTTCAATTTACGTAATCTAATGAAAAATATTTCCAAAACTAATTTCATTTAGTAGAAATAGTCAAAAATATTCTGTTTTTCAAGTATATAAAAAGAAGAGTCCCGTAAACGAACACAAAACGAAAACTAAAATGTTTCCTAGCTTAATTAAAGGAAAGTCACGAAATTTGATGCCAAAACAAAAATTATTCAAAAAAGTTTACAAGGAGGGCGGATCCCAACCGACCCTTATCGTCCCCCCCCCTTAATCCCTCCCCCTATCCCCGTCCAGATAGGGTTAATGACTTGAATATATTTTTTTTTATTTAGATAGCGCAATAGTAATTCTTAGGAAGTTGTTTTATAAACAATTACAATATATTTTGTAGCATGCGCTTCATCCCTTGGCATAGAAAATGGTGATATTAAATATTCCCAGATCACCGCATCTTCAGGAAGTGTCAGTAACTGCAGATTATATAACACGGGAGGATCCTGGTGTAGTTCCACGCAGTCTAACATGGAGTACATACAGGTTAATCTGGGTAAACCCGGTACGGTGAGAGGCGTGGCTACACAGGGAAGTGCAAATCAAAATTATTGGACGAAATCATTTTCTCTTGCTTTTTCCTATGACAAAGTTGCTTGGTATAATTTGACCGACAATGGAGGTAAAAATAGGAGTCATTACGGGTAGTTATTTTCTACTTACGCTATTATCATTTAAAGTTGTTCACTGCCTCCGAAAATGTAGGATACATATCACCAGAACTACGAAAGGTTTCATACACACTTATATAACAAACACATTTTAAAAGATCTAAAAATTTTTTCAATCGCCTCAAGTTATGTGCTTTACTAAAACCGACATATTTAATTAGCTTCGAGCTTTTAAAATCCTAATAAGCAAAAAAGCCAGTTATTTGTCATATTCTGAGTAGAACAGGTAATAGCAATTGCTAATTTTTTGTTTAATGCAGAATTTAAAGATAAATCAGGTTCTCGCGAAAAGCAAAGTAAACTAGTTAAAAATAAAGACAATATTTGTCTTCACCAAGTAATTCCTACAGCCAACAATCAACACATGGTACGAATCAACTGGTTCCATAACCCATTTGTTGGTCGTTATGTTCGTATTTACCCACAAACCTGGAATGGAAAACCATGTTTGAGATTTGACATTTACGGTTGTCGTAATGGTTTGTGGACATGCATTCAGATAAAGGTTTTAGTTTGTTTTATTAAGATTTGGACGACCGTCATAGAACCAAGTTTTCCGGGTCATTTTAAGCGGAATCTTTTTATGGTTTAAATAGTACAAAAGGAGATTATATTAGCATATATTGCTAAAACTGATCAGACTAGAACACCGATATTATGATAGAGTGTATAGGAATAGCTGTCTTAACCGCATAAATTAGTTGTTGCAAGCGAAACATGTAAAGATAATTGGTCGGTGATCTAATTAATATGTGCTTCAACTATAAAAATAAGGCTACCGAATAATACAGTTAGCTATTTCTCGATTTCTTTGATTCATTCTTTCAGAATACGAAAAAAAAAGTTATAGATAGTCTATACCATAGAGAAATTATATTATTTCTAATACCAAACTTACAACTGATGCTGTGATCTGGTCTGGGCAAAATCTTAACAATTACTCTACAACTTAAAACTACCCTTTACCAGTATTATAGTAGGGACCGGATATATTAGCCAGATTTTTGGGGATAACTCATACAGGCATTGTCGTAAATGATCCTTGGATGGGGTCATACGTTCTAAATAAATTACTTATTTTTTATTCTAAACTCATGAATAAAATGCTGAGCGAATTGAATGCGAATTGATTGAAAATATTATTTTAGGATGACATCATTCTTCAAAAATGTGCCATGTCACTCCTTATGATTAAAACTGAGGAATCCTTTGTTTTTGAACAACTTGCAAAACTTGCCCGATTATTCTTTTGTTTTGAGCGATTGCACCATCATTTTCTATTTCTTTTGTGTTGTTGACAATATAAAACGAGTGAAAATAAGTTTGTTTCTGCAGATAACTTTCGATTCGGAAACCATAGAAACTATTAACAACTTTTTAAGAAAAGTAAAGCAAGTTAGAAAGCTTATGAAAATCCAAGGAAGAAGTAAAGCGACGTTGTAAAAAGAAACAATAAATCGTTAACCGACTATTGTTTTACTTTCAATAAATGTTGGTCCTGTTGGCGAGATTTTGTATTTTAATGAGTCTTCAACGGCTGGGTGATCTTTGAATATTTAATGTTTTTGGTGTTTTGATGTTCCCGGCTTCTTAGACATAATAAAAAAACAGTTAACAACTCGAAAAAATAAGTGAAAGGAACGTTCTGGCGGCAAAATGCAGCAATTTTGAAAAATGTACTGTTTTCAATGGCTGAACGCATTTTGGCATAATTAAAGTTTTGTAATGGCCGGGTGCTTTATTTAAAGGAACTATAAAACGAGCAAACAAGGGTTCTTTCAGCGGTAAAATCATAAACTAGACTAAAAACACTTAAAAGGAAAAAATAACGTTTTGTGCGCCATTTGTAAACACTTAATAGATTTACAATTTTATATGTAGATTATATTAGACTAGAGAGGCTATATAGCCTAGCTATATTTGAATATATAGAAATGAGGAGGGGACTGAAATGAGAAGGAGGAGGAGGGAAATGAGGAAAAGGAGGAGGAGCAGGAGGGGGAGGAAAAAGAGGAGGAAAAGGAGGAAAAGGAAGAGGAGGAAGAGGAGAAGGGAAATGAGGAGAAGGAGGAGGAGCAGGAGGAAAAGGAGGAGGGAAATGAAGAGAAGGAGGAGGAGGAGAAGAAAAATGAGGAGGAAGAGGAGGGAAATGAGGAAGGAAATGAAGAGAAGAAGGAGGAGGAGGGAAATTAGGAGGAGGGAAATGAAGAGAAGGAGGAGGAGAAAAATGAGGAGGAGAAGGTCGAGGAAGAAAAGCAGGAGGGAAATGAAGAGAAGGATGACTGTAATAGGTGCTGAAGAGCTCTGATCTAGACTGACCTAGTAACGATTGTATCTTCTGGTATTACACTGCATTATAGTTGTTAATATTTCTTATTAATCTCATGATGACATTGTCAATAAACAAACCATAGCAAAATTCATAATTTATTCCATTTTCGACACGTTTTCTCTGATTTGAATAAAAACTTAAAAACAATTTGAAACTCCTAGTCGTCAGCAATTCCCCAAAAGTTACAGTTACTGCTAACGTTGTTGCACAAACTCCAGGCGGGAATCCTGTGGTCGAGTTGGAATGTCAAACACGTGGACACACCTTCCCCGCTGGTGGTAAAATGGCAGCGGGGTTCCATGGATGTGTCTAGAGATATAACCCAAGTAAAGAACTTTGATGGCTCAGTCGTAGTTAGGCTTCGTCGTGTTATTTTACCTGACGACTGCCATAAAACAAGTAGTTCAGCTTGCACAATGATGTGTAGTATCTAATTCACTACAATATGAAGAAAAGCGACCTACTCTTTCAAAGATATCAATGATCAAACTTGGTAAGTAAAACAACCACATCAAAGAAAACATGTTTTAATGAATTCGTTACCTTGACTGGGAAAATCAATCGATTTCTTGGTACCCTTTTAACGTACTGGGAGTCGTTCAAAACATAGCCCTTATTTACATGTAAACCCGACAGGCAAGGGTCAAACCACTTGGTAGGGCTGGCGTCATGGCTTTGTCGGTAAGCTCCCGAGTGTTCTCCAGCCAAACGCCATAGAATTAAACAGTAAAACGTTCTCTCGAAAAGACGAAAGACTTAATATTATATATTTTGATCAAGTTTTTGTTTTTGTAGAGTTTTAATTAAAGAACGTTTCAAAACAGTGAATGAACAATGATTCTTGTTTGCATACGCAGATTTTTGTACTATTGTTGCACGAGCCAATAAAAAACTTGGCTGCTGACTGGTGTTCATTTTCGTTTATTAGGTGTAAGGAGCTTTAATTACCATCAAGTTATTGCAAATTCAGCAACGTTTAGTATAAATAAACGTGCAATAATCAAGCATAGTTTTCTTTTATTTTAGGCTCATTTTAAAATATTATTACTCTGTACCTCTTTTAAATATCAATTAACAATGATATTGAATCATATAAAAAAATATATCAAGTTTTCAGTTTTTGGCACTGTGACACAGGTATTACAATTAGATTGTTAACGAATTATGCGTTTTCTGTCTCGATGCAGCACCGAGCAAAGCGCCTGAAAGTGTTACAACGTTCCAAACTGGTGCTAGACGTTTGGCCGTAATGTGGAATCCAGTCCCTCTCACTGCCCAAAATGGAAAAATTACAGGGTACACAGTGTACTACCGTGCGATATCTGGTTACGCACTGTATTCTGACGAACGTTCTTGGAGAGTAAATGCTTCAGTGGCCAGAGTAGAGGCGTCCAGTCTGGAGGCGTACGTAATCTATATCATCTCTGTATCTGCTAGCACCAGGTCTAGAGAGGAACCAAGGAGCAAAGGAGTTTTTGTGAGAACGAGTCAAGCAAGTAAATACCAATACATTTCACAATATCAATGTGTTGCTTGAAAAACATTCCTAAACAATGCTAGATGTATGGTTAGTTTATCACAGACTACATTGCAGCAAAGGCCTGGATTATGCAATTACTTATAAATACATTAAAATTACACAATTGTTTTTAAACACAAAACAAACAAAAGTTAATGAAAAAGAATAAATATAAAACAACGTATTCATGTTTTGATCGCAGGTTAAAGGCAAATAAAAACGAACTAATAACAATGTCTGAAAATCAAAAGGCAAATAAGCCACTTCCGAGTGATTCTCTGACACTGCAGTTCACAAACAGAAGCTTAAGTCGAGGCTAGATGATCATTTTTTCATTTTTTTCGGTATTTTGAACACTTGGCCTCGACTTGTTGTTTTTAATTTATTTGTTGGCAGTGGGGCGTAATTTGAAAATGGCTTATTGCATAGACCTCTACACCCTAATGTACTTCGTATAGATTTTATTCGGTAAAAAAATATTTTGATATTTGTCGAGCACAAAACGCAGTTTTGTTTCACCCAAAGCCTTTATATATGTATTAAACTTACAAGTGTATTCATGAATTTTGTGTTTCTTTTACCAATACAGAGCCAGGTAAGGCACCTGCGAATGTTACAGCTTCCGAGAATGGTCCCAGAAGTATGGTTGTAGCGTGGAACGCAGTCCATGGTCCCGACCAAAACGGGGTTATTACTGGCTACACAGTTTATTATCGCATAAAATTCGATCAAATACTAAGCTGCACAGAGCAATCCATAAGAGTAAGCACTTCAGTAGCCAGAACAGAAGTTTCCAAGCTATTGGAGCACGTAACCTATGCTGTCTCTGTATCTGCCAACACTAGTGTTGGAGAGGGACCTAGGAGCAGAGAAGTTGTTGTGAAAACGGCTGAAGAAAGTGAGTACCAACAGCTTATGAGGAGGTTAAAAGCCAAATAAGAGTTAGGCTTGGTGTTTTTAGTACTCATTTTATCTGTGAAGCGAATCTGCAAATGGGACACATTGACTAAAATTATGTTTACTTTGCAGGTTCTTCTTCCCAGAACAGAAGCCAGAACGATGGAAAATCAGGTTATTATTCGTACCTCTTGCTAATGTTCATTATGGTGCTAAAGTCATAATTGCAACTAGGAAAAAGAAAATTGTATGAAGATATTATTTCTGTATTTTTTGTTGGAATGTAATGTTATATTCTCATAAAAAATAGCCTTACATATAATTTATTTTGTTCTTTTTGTGCTAAAATAATTTTCACTGCTCAGAAAAGTGGATACTCGCACGATAATTGCATTCGCCATTTTTTTTAATTTTGTTTGTTTTAAAAATGTACGTCATTAACTTAATGAACTGCATCACGTTAGATAGTAACAGAATGAAATATAGCAGTTAATTACGAAAACATTCAATGCAATAACCTTGCAAATACGATGAAAATATTATACTGTTATTGTAGTTAAAGTGGTGACATTCTTGAATCTAATATTATCATAAGACAAGCACCCCCCTCGAATTTTTTGGACTCAAATCTAAAAGCCTTGACGGTGATGACGTCATCACAGAGAGTCACGAAAGTCAGATTTTTTAAAACTCTTGTAGATATTATTCTAAAATATCTATAGAAAAAGAATCGTTATTTTTAATTTTCTTTCCAGTATTTTACATTTTTAACACACGAAATGGCGGCCTGTTACGAGTTGCAATAAGAGGAGCTAGTTATTTGAACGCTTGACTGAACGCAGGACTACCTGTGACAACAACAGACAGTTGACAGACAGAGACGGTTGACTTCACAGTTCCCGATAACTCGTGGTTCAGCCAAAGTGCTTCACAATAACTCGCTTAAACAGCCTTCTCCCTCTTGAATTCTTTACAAATTCTCTTCACTTTAACTCTTCTTGAATTCTCTTCAACAACTACTCTCTATTTCTGAACTCGCGTGACTTTTATTCATGCTCAAACGATATTCTAGAAAGTGCTGGAAGTATAATTATTAAAAAAACATTACACCACACTTATGCAAATTCTTACTGTACGCAGTAAAATGTTATAGAATATTCAGGGTCAAATGTTCTAGAATATTCCTGGATGTAAGTAATATTACATTTGAATAAGCATTCTAATGCTTCTTCAATATTCGATAGAGAGTTTGTGAATGTTCTAGATGTTAACACAAATGTTCTGAAGCGTTCTATATTATTCTAGCCGGTTCTATATTGTGCTCTGGAATGTTCTACAGAGTTCTACTTGTATTCTAGAGTATTCTTTAGAATTATGTAGCACAGTCTCGAGCTTGGTAATAATATAAACGAAACAGGGGGAAAGCACCGCAACTTTTATAACACGGCCATTTTGAATTTTTGTCATTGGTAACCATGGTAACTAGAGAATTATCACATGATTAGTACTAAATATCATTCGAAGTCCAATTAACATTCATGCCAAATCTAAAGTCGATCGGACCACGCATAACGAAAATCTTGGGAAAGGGTTCAACGAACCTCCCCCTCCC
>JAOCNB020364529.1:0-15597 GCA_026546465.2 Palythoa caribaeorum
TTGAAAACGGCTCGCCTGCGGCTCGCCGTTTTAAATGCCCATAAAGGTCTTCCGCTCATATTTTATCTATTACTTAACCATCTCGCATCATCTTATTTGGGTAACCTATTAATACCTTAAAACGCATTAAAAATATTGCGCGCTCGTCCAATAAAGAGCTGTCACTTGAAAACAAATGGAGAGAGGGCTTTTTCTTGTATTGCACCGAAACTTTGAAATGTCCTCCCCCTAACCATAACGGACTGTTAAAAACATATCTTTTTTAGAAATTATTTTGAAGTGCAATAACCATTAGTTTTAATTTCTTCAAAATCATCTCTAAATTCTTTGCGTTGAGCAACTGTTCTGAGCTGAAAACGTTACAAACTTGGAAAAAGACTAAAGAAAATTTATGGGTCATCATGGTGTAGAAAACGTAATGATTTTAAGACTAAAGCCTTCTAATGAAAAATTGTTTTGGGTGTAAAAGCCTGCGGCTTTGCAATCTATAGCGGGCTGGTTACCACATCCCGTTTATTTTAAAGAAAGCAGGTGCAGAGTTTGCTGATCACAAGTGCTATTGGTTGAATCTTTATCTCTACAGCGACAGTTGACATGAATGTGAAACAGCTGCGGCCTTATCTTGGATAGAATTTGTTGAATGAACGATTTAGTTGAGACTATGCAGACCCGTCGATTTAAATACTGATACACAACTCTTGTACGTGATTTTTATTTCTCTTCGTGCTCATCATATCACACAATGACAAACTATAAAATATCTTGTTCCAACATCGTTACATACCACTGTACATGAAAGTTGACTTTCTTTTGTACAAATTGATAGGAGGCTGTACTTTTTGTGTACAAAACAAAGTATAAACACACACATGAACAATTGTGCACAGAAAAACTAATTAATGAGTTTAACACTATGACTTTCATTTTTGAAAATGGGTAATAATTTTCATATTTTATCACAACACCAAAAACTAAATCCAGTTTGTTTGGCCAATGAATTAATTACAGCCTAAAATTTCCAGATAAAATCACACCGCAAATATGGTTTGGTATTTCCAAGTTGCAACTTGTAGCTTTATCCATATTTTCTGCATATTAATCATCATATTTAATAAAGTGCTTCTTTTACACAAAATAAGACTGATCGCGGAATTTACAACATTTACAAAATTCGTATGGAATGTCTTATTTTTACTTATTTTTTTAATTCACGCTAAAATCGATATCATAAAATTGAAACTCTTTCTTCACTAGCTAATAGCTAATAGAAATCTTTTCTCGATTACTTGGATTGTAATTAAAACAAAAGCGCCATTAAATGGAAAAATTTAATATATAAATATAGATATATATTGACTCACGCCTATGTCTCATAGCATTTCACATTATTTAACTCTTACAATGAAATACACATATATACCTTCATCTTCGCTGGGGGTTGAATGGCTGGACGTCTCGCTACAGAAACTCTCTTCCGAACGACTGGAGTAGGAGTCGTCAAATGATTGACTTGTTCTCAGGCTCTTTGTAATTATCGGGTCCCAAGCACCAGTACCCTCCTCTGCTCGTGGACACGATAACACACCTGAACGAGGTTGTTGTTCTTTCTGCTCTTCATCTTCCTCCGAGGAGCCTTGTGCCGATTTTGATGATATGCCATGCGTTTCTTGAGTAGCTTCGTCAGATTTGTTCGGCTCAACATCCTTACCCGTTTCTTGAAAAGTTTCTTTCGCTGATCCGGAACGTGTTTCATTTTCTTGTATTTCTTTCTCCGTTTCTCTATCCATTTCGTCATCGTCATCTTCTTCGCCCATATCACGGGTCTTATCTTGACTATTTGGTTCAGCTGCCTCTTGGGCCTCCTTCTCTTCACTTTCTATCATTGAGTATATCTTTGAGCCTGTCATTGTTTCACTAAACTCATCCTCTTGTAGAGTTTCCTCGCTTGATGATTTGCTTACCGGTGGCGCTGGTTCCATCTTACCAAATACTTCGAGCTCGTCTGTTTCATCACCTGACTCCATCTGACTGAGTTTATCCTCAAGAATAACTAGAGACTCTAGTCTTTCATATTCCTTCAGTTCGACTTCCTCCCTTGATCTCTCTTCTTCGTGTCCATCTTCTTCCTCCTCTTCCTCCTGGTCTTGAGACTTCTGGGAACATTCAGCTTCATCCTCTTCCTCCTCCCCGGAGTGTAGATGCTCCACAACTACCTTTGGAGTCTTCTCGTGCGTTTCCTCTTCGGATTCATTTACTTCCTCCTCTGGGATAACATATATTTCCCGATGATCTGAAGTATCTTCTTCCGACGAGGTATAATCGTCTCCGTAGCGTACCAAGATAAATTCTTCAAGATCTTCTTCCAGTGGCTGTCCCTGCTGTATATAAACGTGATCATATTCCTCACTTTCTTCGCTTTGGCCTTCTGAGTCTTGCTCAAAGCTCCCAGCTGGTGAAAAATCGACATAATATCGCGCAGTTGTTTTTCTTTCTTTTTCATAAATACCAAGTTCAGGCAATTCACCGCGATGGGAAGTAGCTTCTCCTTCCACAAATGCCCTATCTTCTTTACAGGTCCTACCTTCTCGAGCTTCCTCTAGGGTTGATGTTTCTCCCTGGGAAGAAAACGTGGTCTCAGAGGTCTTTGTAAATGAATACTGTTGCAGCCTTACAGTCGTCTCTTGTTTAGTCGAGATGATCTCTGACTCGGAATGCAAACTTTCAACTGCATCTTGTACTTTCGAGGAGCTATCGAATGTCTTATGTTGATCTTCAGCAGAAACCAACTGCATTTTGTCACTACTACTTAATGTCTGTGAAGTTGATTGTGAAGTTAGAACGGTACGTGAGCTAGAATATATTTTTCGCGTTGATGTAGAAGTGGTGATGATCTCTTGTTTAGAATTAGTTGTTGTCATACTCCTGTTCTCTGGTGTTGTTTTTATAATGCCATGTCCATCTTTTTCATTTTGTTCTAAACTTGTTTCTTCGACTCTTAACTGAAATGACTCAATGTCGGCTGCATCACCTTGCTCAGAAGCTTCTTCCTTCTGATCCTCTACCTGAGCAGCGTGGGCGGTTTCGGTGTCTTCGACGGACTCAACATACTCAAAGATATCTGTCTCCGGCTCAAATGGTTCCAAAATAATCATTGTTTCATAAACTTCAAGATTTTCAAAAACCACTTCCTTTTCATCTGTACTTGTATTCTCTTTGGAATACTTAAGATCCTCGGCATTTCGAGACTGTTCTTCAAACAATTTGTTAACGTCCCCAGCTTGATTCGACTGCGTTTCATCTTCAATAATCAGTGTTTGGGGCATTACAAGTGAATAAAGTTCAACTTCAGTGGGACTTTCATACTCTTCGAAACGTGTCAATGTTTCAATTGTTTCCTCAATTGTATCTTCTGGTTCAGTTTCAAAAACTTCGTCAAACGCAGTTGGAATTGTCGGTGGACTTACCGGAGTAAATTCACAAGCCTCTTCGTACTCTCTTGAGATTGCATCAGCCTTTGGACACTCGATGAAAACTTTACATTCTTCAAAATCTTCCTTAATTTCTTGAACTTCTTCTTGTGAAACGTCAGAGAGATATCTTTCCTCGCTGTTACATTCTTCTCTTTCGTTATCAATAATAAAAGGTTCAAGTTCTGTATCTGACTCGTCGTGATATAGGTGAATAATCTTTCTTGGTTCGTCCTGAAATAAATTTTCGTACCCTGGCACTTCAATTTCGTCTTCATACAGATCCAATTCAGCATTTTCAGGAAATTCGCAGTGAACTCTGTGGAGCTCAACTTCTTCTTCATATAGGTTTCCTGGGTAAGATGTTTCTATCAATTTTGATTCAACAACAGTCGATATATGTCCATTTCGTTTTTCAACAATAATTTGTTTATCTACGTCCCATTTAGTTTCATGTTTGACCTCTTCATCTGGAAAACTCTCCTGGCTTTTGAATACTTTAACCTTCTCTTGTATAGTTTCACCAGTTGCAACTTTCTGATGCTGTTCAGATATTTGACTTGGAACATGGATTTCAATTACTTCCTCAAATGATTGCTGTGGTGCTATTTCTTGCTGCTCATCTTTAGAATAATAGAAACAGTCTTTTTCAGACTGAGTGCTCAATGTAACAATAACCTGCTGTGTATCTTGTGTATCACTGTCAGATCTTACTTTTTGTACTTCGATTTCTTCCTCAAATACTTCACCTTCAAAGTCCGTGCTTCCTTCTGCCATACTAGTAACTGGGCTATGTTGAAGACTCTGAGGTAATCGAACAATCTCAATTTCTTCTTCAAAAACATCATCTGCAAGGTCATCATGATCTACCCCTTCAACTGAGGTATATCGCTCGAAATTTATAGAATTTACCATTTCAACTTCTAATTGTTCTTCAAACACCCGATTTTCACTTTGTAAACCTTCTACTTCTCGTTCTGTTTCTACAACTTCAATTTTTTCAGCATATATATCTCTTTTCTCTTCAACGTCTTTTACGGTGGAAGCACCCTCCACAACTAGGATATCATCCATCATCTCCTGTGATTCTACACCGTCTAATCTGTTGATTCCTAAGTCTTTATTTTCTTCTTTGTTTTCGTGATTACGTTCTTCTTGTTCATCTTTAACGAACTCGATCTCAACTTCCTCCTCATACACAGCACAGCTGGTTTGCACGTTCACATTGTCTCGCTGGGTCTTATCAAGTTCATGAATAACTTCGCGTGGTTCGTTTTCAACAAAAAGCTCCTGGCCATTTTGTTCTTCTTCTTCCTCCGCTGCAAATTCCTCAGTAGGTTCATCAAGATCATCTAATTCAGCTGCCATGTGAACAGGAGATCCAACACATACCTCTGTCGAAATATCGGTGGACAGAAAGCGCTCCTTCGAATGGTAGCTGATCCTCGAAATTTCTTCAACCTCTCTTTCTGTCTGGATTGATTGCTGAAGTTCATGCTGATGTTCCTGCTCATTATCTGTATGAATTGGCGACTTGTCTGATTCTTCGTCCTCAGATCTATCGATTTGTTCCATGTGAATGTTTTCTAAATTTGGACTTGCACATTCAGATGTTTCTTCAAACTCGGCCGCAAGGTTTACTGGTGAATTGCAAATATCAAGTTTCACTACTTCTTCAATACAAATGTCTTCTATCTCCTGGCCTGATTGTGGCTCAGGGACCTCTATCATTTCAGCTTCCGCAAAGGGACTTGTTTCAGATTCATTAATTTCAAGCATTGACGAACGACAGACTTCGGATATCGTCTCTTTTTCAACAACAAAATTAGTAGTTGTCCTGAATTCCACAGAAGTTAAACTTTCGTACATTACTAACTGTTTTTCTTTGCTTTCTTCTAAAATGTCTTCCTTGGCTTTGTGTTCTTCCCAATCTGGAGAAACAAATGCTACCGGTCCCAACGTACCAAAAACAGCTTTCTCTTTTTCTTCGAATTTGTCTTGTCCGTAAGGTATGGCTGATTCCAATTGTTCCACGTTCTTGAACTCATAACCCTCATAAAATGTTCCGCGATTGTCTACTGTAGGAACAACATTTATGTTATCAGTCTCGTCAATGACGTTTTCTTGTTCGTATACCGCATCGTCCTCAAAAAATGAAATTGATTGTTTCGCGTTAGCACTCTCTTCACTCAACGCCTCAAAACCTCTTCCATGATTCTTTACAACAGCAGCAATATTTTCTATGATGTCTGTTTCCGCGAAATGCTTTTCGTCTATTTGTGGTTTCTCTTCTGAGAAACAAAGCGCCGAATCCAACTGTTTGGGACTTTCTGTTTCTAATTCATCACAGATTGTTGTTCGTTTTTCTACAACAGCAACAATATTTACTGATAAGTCGCCGGGCTCATCTATGACGTTTTCGCATTCTTCCACCTCACCCTCGTTATAAGATACAACTGATTCTAGTACTTCGTCAGCCTCTTCATTTATCCCTTCATAACTTTTTCCATGATCCTTCTGTAGAGCGACAACATTTGCTAGACTGTCTGCTTCCTCGAATAGCTTTTCGTTTTCTTCTGATTTCTCTTCTGAGAAACAAAAAGCCGACTCCGACTGTTCGGAACTTTCTGTTTCTAATTCATCATAAATTGTTGTTCCCTTTTCTACAACAGCTACATTATTTACTGATAAATCGTCGGGCTCGTCGATGACATTTTCACATTCTTCCACCTGACCCTCGTCATAAGATACTGTTGATTCTAGTACTTCGTCAGCCTCTTCATTTATCTCTTCATAAATTTCCCCATGATCCCCCTGTACAGCGACAACATTTGCTGGAATGTCTGCTTCCTCCAATGGCTTTTCGTTTTCTTCTGATTTCTCTTCTGAGAAACAAAAAGCCGACTTCGACTGTTCGGTACTTTCTGTTTCTAATTCATTATAAATTGTTGGTCGATTTTCTACAAGAGCGACATTACTTGCTGTTACGTCGCCAGGCTCATTCATGACATTTTCACATTCTTCCGCTTCAACCTCGTCATAAGATAGAGCTGATTTTAGTACTTCGTCAGCCTCTTCATTTATCTCTTCACAGCTTTCCCTATAATCCCTCTGTACAGTGACAACATTTTCTGAACTGTCTGCTTCCCCGAATGGCTTTTCATCTGCTTGTGATTTGTCTTCTGAAAAGCCAAAAGCCGACTCCGACTGTTCGGGACTTTCTGTCTCTAACTCATCATAAATTGTTGTTCGCTTTTCTACTATAACAACATTTGCTGATAAGTCGCCAGGCTCATTGATGACGTTTTTACATTCTTCCACTTTACCCTCGTCATAAGATACAGCTGATTCTAGAACCTTGTCAGTCTCTTCATTTATCTCTTCATAGCTTTCCCCATGATCCTTTTGTACAGCGACAACGTTTGCTGAAATGTCTTCTTCCCCCAACGAATTTTCCTCATCTTGTGATTTCTCTTCTGAGAAACAAAAAGCCGACTCCGACTGTTCGGGACTTTCTGTTTCTAATTCATCACAAACTGTTGTTCGCTTTTCTACAATAACGACATTATTTGCTGATAAGTCGCCAGGCTCATCGATGACATATTCACATTCTTCCACCTCACCCTCTTCATGAGATTCGTCTGATTTTAGCACTTCGTCATCCTCTTCATTTATCTCTTCATAGCTTTCATCATGTACAGCGACAACATTTGCTGGAATGTCTACTTCCTCCAATGGCTTTTCGTTTTCTTGTGATTTCTCTTCTAAAAAGCAAAAAGCCGACTCCGACTGTTCGGAACTTTCTGTTTCTAACCCATCATAAATTGTTGTTCGCTTTTCGATTATAGCAACATCATTTGCTGATAAGTCACCAGGCTCATTGATGACGTTTTCGCGTTCTTGCACTTTACCCTGGTCATAAGATACAGCTGTTACTAGAACCTCGTTAGTATCTTCATTGATCTCTTCATGATCCTTTTGTTCAACGACAACGTTTGCAGAAATGTCTTCTTCCCCTAATGGCTTTTCCTCTTCTTGTGATTTTTCTTCTGAGAAACAAAAAGCCGACTCCGACTGTTCGGGACTTTGTGTTTCTAACTCATGAGAAATTGTTGTTCGCTTTTCGATTATAGCAACAACTTTTACTGATAATTCACCAGGGGCGTTGATGTCGTTTTCACATTCTTCCATCTCACTCTCGTCATAAGAGACAGCAGATTCTAGTATTTCGTCAGCTTTTTCATTTATTTCTTCATAGCTTTCTCCATGATCCTTTTGTTCAACGACAACGTTTGCTGAACTGTCTTCTTCCCCCAATGGCTTTTCCTTTTCTTGTGATTTTTCTTCTGAGAAACAAAAAGCCGACTCCGATTGTTCGGGACTTTCTGTTTCTAATTCATCATAAATTGTTGTCTGCTTTTCTACTATAACGACATTATTTGCTGATAAGTCGTCAGGCTCATTGATGACGTTTTCAAATTCTTTCACTTTACCCTCGTCATAAGATACAGCTGATTCTAGAACCTCGTCAGTCTTTTCATTTATTTCTTCATAGCTTTCCCCATTTTTCTTTTGTACAACGACAACGTTTGCTGGAATATCTTCTTCCCCCAATGGCTTTTCCTCTTCTTGTGATTTCTCTTTTGAGAAATAAAAGGCCGTCTCCGACTGTTCGGAACTTTCTGCTTCTAACTCATCATAAATTGTTGTTTGCTTTTCGATTATAGCAACAATATTTGCTGATAAGTCATCAGGCCTATAATTGGAGTTTACATTATCTTGAGCCTCACTGTCCTCAATAGATGTGGTAGATTCTAATGCCTCCCTCGGCTCTTCATTTAAGTCTTCGAAATAGTTCTCTTGATTCTCGAGTACAACAGCAACATTTTCTGGAATGTCTGATGCTTGGACAGTCATTTCGTCTAAATTTAAATTGTCTTCTGAAAAATATAAAACAGATTCTTTTTGTTCGGTACTTTCTGTTTCAAATTCGGTATAAACTGTTCTCCGTTTTTCTAACAGAGCAACTGACTCCAGTTGTTCAGGGTTCTCAATTTTAATATCATAATAGTTTGTTTCAGTCTGCTCTAAAACTGCTGATGTATTTGTAACAACCGATTGAGTTGCTTCAGCAATTAATTCCCTTTTAGGGGGTTCCTCTTCTCCAAGAGTTGAATCGGGTATTTCGGTAACTTTGATATCAAACTCGTTATAAACAGTTTTTTGCTTATCCATGTCAGCAGCTATCTTTGTCAGCGTACTAACATTTTCATGAGCCCATTGTTCTTGTTCTCGGAGTTCATTTTCTTGATAAATTTGAGATTGGTGTTCTTCCGGAATTTCTTCTTCGAGATTTTCATAAACAGTTTGGCTCTTCTCTACTACCGCAGCATAATTTTGTGTCGTCTTCTCGGCCCTGAGAAAATCCTCTTGTTCTATCATTTCATCTTCTTTATAAAATGCAGATGACTCCCGATCTTTCTCACTTTGAACAGCCAAATCATCGTAACTCGTTTCACTTTGTCTTACTACGCCCAAAACATTAGCTGGTACGTCTTCCTTCTCCTTAAGAATAATTTCGTCCCTTTGGATAGGGTCTTCAAAAAGAGTCGATTCTTGTTGCTCAGGAGTTTCAACATCACATTCACTGTAAATAGGGCTGTGCTCTTTCAGAAGAGAAGACACACTAATAGGATTAACTTCATTTATAATAATACATTTTTCGTGTAATTCATCTTCCATATAAAGAGGAGACATTTGTTGTTCCCCACTGTGCACCTCATTTAACTCCTCATAGACTGTTCTGCGTTTTTCAATTTCAGAAGCGACATTCAAATTAACGACTTCGTTCTCGATCATAGAGTTATCTTGTTCCTTGAATTCGCCTTCTTCACAGAATAAAGAAGGTTCGAGCTGTTCAACATTTTCCGCGCAAGGTTCGTCATAACGATCAGATGGTTCTAACGCAGCAGCAACACTTGCTGCAGTCTCTTTGGCCTCGCCAATGGAAGTTTCTTCAAGAACTTCCTGTTCTGCTAAATAGGCAATAGATTCCAATTTTTCAGGGTTTTCTACAATAGGTTCGTCATAAACAGTCCTACGTTTGTCCATGATAGCAGCAATATTCACGCAAGATGCTTCTTTCTCATCATACTGCTTTTCTTCTCTGTGAAGACTGTCATCAACAAAGGTTGCGAAGGATTCTGGCTGCTCATGACATTCAACATCACATTCTTCACATGTTACTTGGGTTTCTTCAAATTCAGTTGCAACGTTTACAGGTGTTGCCTCGGTTTCATTAACTTCTTTCTCACTTTCCTGCAACTTGTAATCGTCGTATTTCACAGCTGTTTCTGTTTGCTCGGGATCTTCAGTGCCAAACTCTTCATAAACTATGTTGCGCCTATCCATTTCAACAGCAATACTCAATGGCCTATCGTGGCCTTCAAGAACACATTTTTCTCTTTCATGAAATTCATTGTCTTCGTATGTTACAGCCGATTGTTCAGCACTCTGCAAAGTCAGCTCATCGAAAACATTCTGCTCTTCCAATTCTGTCGATAACTGTGTAATCATACATGTCTCATTAATTGTCCTTTCTAGTTCTTTAGCTTCATTGTCCTGAAACGTAAGAGCGCAATCTAGATTTTCACCAACTTCTGCATCGAATGAATCATAAATTGTGTTTCTTTTGTGAATTACAGCTGCTACATGATCAGTGGATACAGTTGAGGACTCAACAAGTAACTCGTGTGTTTCATCAAATTTTGTAGTTGTTTCAGGATGTAACTGCTCACATTCTACCTCTCCAAGCTCTTCACTAAACTCGGATTCGCTAAACTCACAAGCTACGTTAACAAAAGAAACCGGTTTTTCTTCTTTTTTCTCAAGTACACTAATGTCTTCAACCGACCTGTACTCTTGAGCCTTCCCATGACCTACAAATTCCTGTTGAACTTCAATCTGCTTTTCAATCACTTCTGCTGCTATATGAACCAATGATAGCGGTCTTTTTCGTACTGAATCAGACACTTCCTTTACGTCTGCATATTCTTTAGCAAATTCTTCATAGCTTTCAGCAAAATCCGTTTTGTGTAACCTTTCCTCCTCCGTTTGTTGATGTATTTCATCAAATGGATCAACCTGCTCAATACTGTGTACTGTTTGCAGTGGATGAGGCTTATCTCGAACATTTTCCTCCCACGTAGCCACTTCCTTTTCTTGGAACGAAGGAGCATCTAAGACGCTGTCACTTTGCTGCTCAGTACGTTGTTCTTCTACATCGTGATCTTTTTCATTGATTGCTAAATATTCTGGAGATTCTTCAATCTCATGAGAGAGCACACTTGTTATTTGTTCGTCTTCAGGGTAACACTGCGCAATTTGATGCTCAAATGAAACAGACGAAATTTCGCATTTCTCTTGAGTTTGATGTGAGTAACTGGCCCCAGAAATGTGTATCGGGCTTTGTGCTCTTTCTGTTACTTGCTTAAAGGTAGATATTTTTTCTTCTCTTGGGTAATATTTTAGTTTCTCTGCATCAGAGAATGCTTTTTCTACCTGCTCTTCAAACTCAGAAGATAATGCATCAATATCGCCGGCAACTTGTACTGGAGAATGAGCTGCCCTCACTCTGAATTCTGACATATAAACAGAGTCATCTTCGATTGTTTCGGCAAAGTCAACTTGGTCTTTTGTGTTTTCTGGTGTAACATGTTCAAAGTAATCGTCCGACGTAAGCTCCTCTGTCAAATGAAGTGGCAATGGCTGAGGCGTGTATGTCGGGGTAGCTTTGGACTCTTTGTAAATTTCTGTACAATTTATACTATCTTCTTTTGGTTGCGAGGTCTTACTAACTACAGTTATTTCCCTTCTTTCGTGGACCTCGTATTGTGTTTTAATAACTTGGGTTTCAGTGTTATCCGTTGCTTGTCGTACTGTTGATTGTTCAGGGAAAACATCATCAGATTCATTTTCACTTTCAGATTCACCATATTCAACAAGCTCTTCATCGCTCACACTAACATGAGGAGCAGATATTTTCGTCTCTGAGCCCGAATATTTTATAGCTTCCTTCATCGGATGAAGTTCCTTCATTGTATTTACAAACTCACCGTACTCAACAAGCTCTTCGTCTGAAATATCTTCCAACAATTCTTTTTTGAAATCTGCATCAGGGTAAAACCTTGAATCGATTTGTGCTTTCGCTGCGTCTTCCTCGCGAGAAACAGTTTCAAACTCAGAAAATAAAATATCAAAATCTAGCTCTGTTTCAGCATCATTCTTAAATGAAGCTACCACATTTTCTTCGCAAATTGGACTTTTTCTCTTAAGGACAGAAGGTAATATATCTTGTTCTTGACCAAAATCATCAGCAATCTTAAATTCTAGATATTGCGCTGTTTCGATTAGTTCTTCGTTTTTAATGGTAGCAAGCTCTAAACGATGACTAACCTCGTCAAAATAGGCATCCCTTATTCTATCTCGGTCCAGTGCTTCAAAGACGCAAAGATCGGATGGGACTTGAACTTCTTCTGATTTCGTTTCATGTTGTGTTAAAGGCTTATCTTCTTCATACCGTTTTTCTACAAAATGAATCGCCAAAGGGCCTTCACTAACTGGAGTTGTTGGTTCAGCAGCTAAATTTTTTTCTACAAGCTCAGATGCAGCACTTTCAGTTTCTTCAGCTGACCTTACGAACTCGAATTCCTCGTGCTCTAACACACCTTCCATATCTTCACTAAAAACATCTCTATTATCCTTTTCATCACTTTTTTGATGTTCCAAAATATCTTCAATCTTCGAGCTAATAATGTCTTTTGATTCTGGCACGCCTTTATCGGGGCTCCCAGGCATAGTTTCTGCGGCCTCCCGGGCTTGATAGACATAGATAACATGACTTTTCTCAACAGATTCGCTATAAGCCTCATCATCTTGAAAAGTCTCCAGTGTCTCTGTTCCAGTTTCGCTAAATTGTTGGTCAGCATACTGATTTTCAAATTCAACTGGACTATACGAATCACCTTCTTCAATGTGAGCCGGAAATACGTCATCGTATTCTAGTTCCTGTTCCTCAACTTCTGGAATTGTCTCAATCGGCTGATAATCGTCAACATACTCCTCTTCCTCTTCAGTGTAGTCTTCTTCTGATGTTATTGCCGGAGATACATTTTCTATATCATCGTCGTAGATTCTGCTGCCTCGGTTTCCGTCTTGTGAAACTTGTTCCCAAAATGATATCTTTGAAAGTACAGATCCTGGCTTGATCTCAACAATGTCTGAACAGATGGACTGCGGTCTGGGGCACTGAAAATCGTGGGGACTCAATTGAGCTTCTGGTTCGGAGTATGCATCAGCTTCCTCTACATCTACTTCTACTGGTTGATCGTCATTACCTTCAAAGGGCTGTTCTGTTACATACTCCATGGAAACTGAAACAGTATGCAAAATATATTTAAAAACTTCAGATGATAAACAAGATTATCATAACTAAGTTATGAAATCAAGATGGCGTTTAATTTTGCCCAAAATGCAACAAAGGCAAGCAGAAATGTTGTGTTCTAAATTTCGATTAAGATCATTTCCCATCTATCAAACAACTGCTTCAATATGAAAAGGAAACTGTTTAGCATTATAGCTGCATTATTTCATAAGTGCATATAATGGAAAGAAAAACTATCTGAAACGAAAAATACATTGTATAATTTGTTTATACCTTTTTTACAATAACGGGTATTGATTACAATTTTTAGTGAGCCTCTTACAAAAACTTATAACACAGGGATGAAAATAATCTCGATGTTGGTAAAGTAGAATGGCAGTATAAATTCGCCTTGACAAAAACATGCAGTGTGTGTCTTCTGTGACTACATACCAAGTAAAAAGGCGAGTAAGGACCAGGATTGAAAATGTTAAACATTTGCTTTGTAAAAAAAGACTAAAAATTAAATATGTCTTTGCATTTAAAATTTATAAATTCTTTGTCAAATAGAGACGATAAGAGAGTGAAGGATAAATAATTATCGAGCGGTGCACGGTATGACATAACCAGGGCGAGAAAAGATTTTTACATGGTCAAAGAGTCCTAATCGAAAGCTTAAGGCAGCTAAAAACAGTAATTCCAGTAATCAATTTAAAAATTATGTTTTATTTTTATTAACTAACAACATGTAATAATGGACGGTGCTTTAGGAGTATGGATAAAAACCTATTATAAAGCAGTCTTGTTAAATGGAGCAAGGACGCAGGGAATTACAGCAAAGACAAGAAAGAAGTTACAGACATGCTTAAACCTCCGCCTGTACAGGATTCTAAAGATCCACTGGACAAACAAAGTCACTAATAATGAGCTCGAGTTCCATTACCATACAAGCTCTCCGATGGAACCACCGAGTTACATCACCAGACAAGCTCTGCGATCAAACCTGCAAGTCAAGAGGAGAAGGGGCCGCCTAAACGACACCTGGAGGAGGGATACCGAGGAGATGGATGCAATGGGGCTTAACTGGAGGGAAGTGAAAAAACTGGCACAGAAGAGGAGAACCTTTGCGATAGCCCATGCTCCAACCTTGAGCTAAGGGCGTGAGAAATAAAGGTACTCACTATCGTTGGATTGTTCTTGGCAAATGAAAGGCTCATCCACACGCGGGCTTTCTGTGCCATCAATCCAAACCAGCTGGGTAAATTGATCGGTGGAGGACTGGCGCTTCACCTCTTCACCATACTTTGAAACAACATTCGAGTTCTCATCCACATCACTGAAGTGAAAAACGAAAATAAATATTGGTTGATGCTACAACTTAACGCGTAAGAATTAGTATTAAATAATTTTCAGTTATGGTACACGAAACACAGTTTAATGGGCGTTTTTTTGGAAGATAGAAATTCTTCGAAGTGAAGGAATATAACTGTTATTGTTATATAGAGAATTAGAGAATAGAAATCATTATATAACGCATATTTATGTTAGATTATAACGGTGAAGCGAACAAGTTCTGTGCTGACCAATACAACTCTGATGCTTTAGACTTAATTACATTCGTTAGGCACCGAATGGCTTAGGGATTAAATACCAGCTTTATTTTGGTATTGAATATTCAGTTTGCATAGTTTTAGATTTAATCATTTTCTTAAACCAATAATAACTGCTCAGTACGTGTGCAGACCCGTTTTCACCTATTACGTACATGTGGAGGTCAGTTTTCATCAATTAGGCACAGGTAAAGGTCCGTTTTTACCCATTAGGCACACGTAAAGGTAAATGTTTAACCATTAGACACCATTAGGTCTGATTTTACCCATATAGCACGAAGGTCCAATTTTGTTCATATGGCACACGTGAAAGTCCGTTTTTACCCTTTTGGCGCACATGAATGCCCGCTTTTACCCATAAAGCACACGCAATGGTCCGTTTTTACCGATAAGGCACACGCGGAGGTCCATTCTCACCCATAAGGCGCACGCGAAGGTCCGTTTTTACCCATTAGGCACATAAAGGCCCGATATAGTTTTTACCCATAAAGCACACGAGAATGTCCGCTTTTAACCCACTGGGCACATATTAAGGTCAATTTTTACCCATTTGGCACCAATGAAGGTCAGGTTTTTATCCATTGGTCAGTTCTGGCTATTTACCATACATTAGGTCACGTTTTACTCATCGGACACACACGAAGCTCAGTTTTCACCAGATACCATGGCATGAGATAAAAGTTATCTAAATGGGAAATGTATAGATATTATTTTTGGATCGAATTCACCCAATTTTCTTAAAAAATTAAACTGTGCATTTCTTAGGTATGCTAATTGACCAAACCACCTTTTACTGCTTCTCCCTGACATATTTAAATCGATGAAAATTGTGCAGTATTTGGTGATCCGTACATCTGCTATTATACTTCAGGCATCATTTTATCAGCCGAGGTTTTCGTATCCCTTTATCCCTTAAACGCTATTTATAGCACAAAAACTAACGCAAGTAAGTTTGATTCCATTTAAATTTCTCGGCGTTTCGACGCCGTCCAGCGTCATTTTCAAGAGTAATTATACATTTATAGAATTCAGTGTTTTAAGATAGAAAATCCCAAGATAATTGTGTTGTTTACATAATTAATTAAAAATCTTTGCTCTA
>JAOCNB020365318.1:0-15592 GCA_026546465.2 Palythoa caribaeorum
GACACCCGGCCTGTTCAATCGATAAAATCAGATATCGGAAGACCAATTGATAAATCGTTATCAATCGATAAAATCATGTTGATTGATACTCACAACTTTTTTTCCCAAAATCAATCGATTTTATCGATAGAAAAAATTTTTTTGAAAATGCACACATGTTTTGTAAAAGTCGTTTTATCATTGGTATCACATTTCGTATGAAATCAAACGACTTTTACAACAGATGGATTAAATAAATGAAACACGTTTTTGCGTTTTACTTTTTATTTTCCTAAGAACAAAGAGCAAAACTCAATAAACTATTTTAATGGTTTAAAACAATTTGTTTCTCAATGTAAGAATGTGGACACAGGTTAAATTATAGACGTAGCTTTACCCCCGGCAAAATCACCCATAAAATACCCGTGAAATAATATGCAAGTCGACTTATAACATGCCTGTCAACGCAGCTAAAAAAACAAAGCATTCAAGGACAGATGAATAGGACAACAATATTTTAGTTTTTAAACAAATCATTTTTTTTTATCATATTTATCATACTTCGAAAGTATCGATGAAATTGGTAAAATCGATAAATATTGATTACTCACAACTTTTTTCTTTATCCATTTTTAACGATTTCCGATAACATCAACTGATTTTTATCGTTTTTATCGAATATTATCGATTATCGATTTTATCGATTGAACACGCCAGGTTTGACATGATTTCTATAGGTCAAACTAAACGTTAACCAACTTCAGAACTACTTGAGTAGTTTTCACATTCCCCCTAAAACCATTCAATTTTCAAATGATGATCAATTTTAACCAACTTTCTATCAAGAAAACATTCGCCAAATTGATAGTAACTCTATGGACAGACATGTTGTAGTGACTAAGCATAAAACAGATCATTTTGAATTGCTTCGCTAACTAAACAACTTGGTTACCTTTTATCGTACAGTTCCTGTAATTTCGCCCACTCCGACACAAGAGATCCATTTTCGCTTTGTTTTGTTGCTAAAAAGCCCTTCACGTCCCTCATTTTCCAGTAAATAGTAGTTATAATTAGACAAAACCTCTATATATTTGGTTTTACATCAAAACTCTTCAAAACTCCACCTGCAACAAATGGTCAGCGGACTAGCGTATCAAACTGGCACTTCGTGTATGCAAAATGTAAAACTTTGAACTGGCTGCCAGACAGTTCAAGAAATTGTTCCCTGTGGAGGGGAAGACAACGATCCCAGACTTAAAACAAATTAAAGAATAGTCATTTTAAACAAATAGTAAAACAATATTAAGTCTGGACAAACTTTTTCCATGAGTTTTATGAACTTTGTTGGATTTACTATTTTCGCGCGCTTTGCTGTATTTTGGCGCCAAAAACACGCGCGCCGTCTTGACCGCCAACCACAGTAAAAAAAACCACTCCAATTTGAACTGAAATCTTTAATCTCTACAGCTTGTAAAATATTTCTGGTCATTAAAAATATTTCGAGGGGATTTAGGAATACAGCACAATAAAAGTTTGTTTTTTGGAGTTTGAGCTGTGTAAAGGAGGTTCATTTCGCCGTCGCAACATCTGCATCAAATTGCCATCGTGAGTTTGCCGTTTCAATCGGCAGTGACGAGAGTTCTTTGCTCAATCTATCTCCATGCCAGGTACGTATGGACAAATATTTAAACTCGTATCAACTGATGGAAAAGATAAAGATTTTGAAAATAATAGATACTAAAATTGATTGGTTAGTCTTTTTACGGCATGCAAAGAGGTGGCTGTTCGAGTTATTTTAACTTCGTTTTTTTACTTTCTTGTATTTATGTAGATCTTTACAAAAATAGTTGTTTACAGGAAGATTCAACCAATTTATAATATTTTGAAAAACTTTCCTCACTTCTTAAATTGATTGCTGAAAACGATATGATATAAGCCTAAACTGTTTTCGGTACTTTATTAATTTTTGGAGTTGCGCTATAGAAATTATTCTGTGTCTGTGATATCGAATTACTAAATAGTACTAGTTTGGTTTGCTAATCAAAGTTGTCAGAAGAATTTTGATCCTTATTTCCAAATCAAGGATTTAATCAACATGATGTCAACATCTTATACGAGTTCAGTTTTCAAAATAACAGTACTGGTGCTTGCCTGACCATTTTTGGCAAAATTAACAAATGAATTTAAATTAATCTCGAGCCGTAAAATAAATTATTTTGCTTTCCCCGAAAGCTGAACTGTAAAATAAAGTTAATTCCTTCATAAACTTTTGCCTTGATTTGAGATTATGAACAATATATGAATATACACGCAATTTTTTTTTTAAGAATAACTTTATAAGAACAACGAGGCTCAAATTTGCCAAAATTTAAAAACAATTTAAGAACAAACTCAGGCTGAGGCTTGATAACTAGGAAAATTTTTGTGGTAGAAAATTGACTAAAACTTAGTGACACAGTATAAAACATAAAAAGATTCACTGTAAAGACTGCTCAACAAACAATGCAGGTAGCTCGCCTTTAAATTCAGCCGTACAAAATTAAGAACAATGAGCCTCGGCAAAATTTACTGGTTCTTATAAAAAAAGCGTGTTATCGATTTCTGCGCCTCTTGGCTAAGGAATACTTGTAATTTTCTAGGAACAAATACAAAAAGATTATTGGCTTTAACAAACAAAAATCGCCGACACAGTTTTGATCGGCACCCTTTGTCGAAGTTAAAAACTTGATGAACACTAGCGGAAGTTAAGATCGGAGCTATTGTTGACTTTATAAAGGCAAAAATTGGATCAGTGAAAAAGTAGAGCGTCATTTCGTCCTCACGATTACGAACATATTAATATAATTCAAGTATTCATTCAGAGACTACACGCTATTTTTATAAGAACCAGTAACTTATTGCCGAGGCTCATTGTTCTTAATTTTTTGGCGTTTTCAGCCTCAATTTGTTCTTAACTGATTTGTTCTTATTCTGGGAGAAGTTTTTATTGAAGAAAAAAAACAAAATAAAACAAGGTATTGGAAAGTGTAACGCCTTGCGCCACACACGTCAGTATTGTACGGCTGAACTGATTCTTTATTGTCTGTTGAGTAGTATTTACAGTGAATCTTCTTTATGTTTTATGCTGTATCGCTAAGTTTTAGTCAATCAGTTCTATCACAAAAACTTTTCTAGTAATATCAAGGCTTACCTGAGCTTGTTCTTAAATTGTTCTTAAATGTTGGCAAATTTGAGCCTCGTTGTTCTTATAAAGTTGTTCTTATAAAAAAAGTGCGTGTACTGTAACTATCTTATTTTAAAAGAATATCGAACCTCACAAAAATAAACTTTTTGTCAAAAAGCCCTGGGGTATGTATTCATGTTTCTACATTATAGCTATAAAAAATCAAATTCTATTAAAAGAGAGCGTTTGACATTCGACTATATTACAAATAATGCAGTGCTGGGTTTTTGAAGCCCCGTAACTATATCAATGTTGCAATATTCTTTAAAAAACTAATGGCTTTCAGATTTTTAATTCATATATATTCAGTTCAGTTTTTGAACAAATTTTACCAAAGCTTTTACTCTGAGTGAAACCTATTTGATATTAATCAAATAGAATTTTATATCGTGTGTAAATTCATGAGATGGGGTGACAATTATTTTAAGGTTACTGTTCAGTTTGAAACCGAAGGATTAGACCAAAATGAGATTATTAGCCATATGGAAGATTAGAGGTACAGTTTTAAAATTGCAAAATAATGAAATGAAAAAAATCGAATATTTCATATACAAAACGAGATTTGGAAATAGAAATGATATTATGCGGTTAGCTGGGGGACGGACGCCAAAAACGCTTTTTTCTCGAAACCGATTTTATGTCCAAACTATAAGAAACTTGAGGTTCCAACTCGGGCAGTTTTGCGCCAATGGCTTTGAAATTTGGCATACAGTTTTACAGCTGAATAACTGAAATTTAAAACTGTGTCAGCGTGCCAGCATTTTTTGAAATTTTAAAAACGTTTTAAGTTATAACAATAAAACTTCCCGCTTTCGATTACGAATGTGCCGCGTTTGGGAGTTTTGGTTGTAAAATACAAACAAAGCGGATTTTCAAAAAATGCCGACACGGTTTTGGCCACAAATAATGTCAAATATGAAAATGTAATAACTGGTGCCATCAAATGCAAAACGTCCGACTTGGAACTCCGGAAAGGGAACACAAGGGTTAGAAAACAAGACGTTCGTTGTCCTTATTTATTTCAATATATCAAATAAAAATTAGACAGCGATTTAGAAAATTTAATAAGCTTTCCAATGATATGTAGGTTTATAGGGTTACGTCGCGAAATAACAGAAATGCCATTAACTTTGAATTATTTGAACTTGAACTTTTGAAGATGGACTACATTAACAGTTATAGTAGAATCTTTCTCTCTGTGATATTGCTACAACGGAGCTGTGAGTCGGGGATTGATGAGAAACTAGTAAAGCAAACGACTCGGTTTTGTACAACATAAAATTTCCATTCGTTTTATTTTGTATTACTTCATTGCTATGGAACTATCCATTAATGTAGAGATGATAATTACTGAAGCCCTATGCATCTAAATTATTTAAGATAGGACACCTGCAGATAATTGGTCTCTAATGGCTTAGCTTTCACGCAAGATGCATATAATTTATTTCAAGCCAAACCATTAGATGTCTATAAGACTATTCTAGTGTCATTTTATACTTCGTACTCGAGGCAGCGTTGACACGGGCGCGATGAGCTGGGTTTTTCTACTGTCGTTGGCGTTAAGTTTTTCACTTGCGGAAACAAAGATCAAGTCCAAAAATTTTGGGAGGCTGAAGGAAATTGGGATGAACTATGCCAATTTCAAAGAACACTAAAATTCGTTTCTAAACGTAAGCAAGGTGAGGTTATGGCACATTGTTGTTGACCTTTTTTCTAAAAAAAACACAGTTTCATCTAAACAGGTTGAATTTTGCAGAAACTCTTTGCTTAAAATAACACTTCGATCTTAATTTTTAACTATTGGCAATTTTCCATTTGAAACTTCTTTTTATTAAATACTTGCAGTCTGTTTGTACCTCATATATCGCATTTTATCTACGACTTTATTGAGTGAAAACTTAGCTACTTTGATAAAAAGTTTAGGCATGTTTTTGTTGTTGTAGAAACTTATCAGTTTTCATTTTGGAAATCTTCTTTCGGTAATTTCTACAGTGTAAAATCCAACCACAAACAATTTTGAGAAATTTTCAAGAAGTGCTTGTCTCTTTTTTCTTTATAGTTGTTCAAATTGTTTATTTAGTTTTGTATTGACTTCGTTTCTATCGTAACACCAAACCCTACCTTTCTTGCGCAGTATGTTTATCAAAATACAGCAGCCTGAAATGTTGCTGATAGAAAGTTCTGTTGAACCAATACAGAGAACACACTATCTTATTTGTAGTAAAACGGTATTTGGTTTAAACTCGGTTTCTTTTAACTCATCGAAACTAAACATGTGTTAACAACAACTAGCAAATACGAGCCAACGTTCTGCGGGGAGTCCCTAGTACAAAAGGGCTCCTAAGGGGGTAAGGGTGGTACCAACAGATATTATAACATTATTACTGATTGTCTTTACTCCCTGGACTTAAAGCAACACACAGGCTTGGCTCTCAATCAATTATTTACAGAGTTGCATTGAGTAAGTTGAACACGATGGATAAAAGCAGCTGAGCTGATTTATTCTTAACACTAAACGGGAATAAGGATCCCGACCTTTATAGAACTAATCTCCTTAACTCTCTTCCCTTAAAAACTTAATGGCTACAATAAAGATGGGTGTCCCCAAGTAGTTTACTGCTGAATTTAAGCTAGAGATTTCATGTCACATTAACAAAGTGTATTATGATTACTTTTACGATTACGATTAGGAGTATGGTCACGGTAACCATAACGATTACGATTTCGATTACGATTACGATTAAGACTATAACTATGACCATGACTATGACTATGACTATGATTTTGATTATGGTTATGATTATGACACTGATTTATAAAATATCAGATCAAAATTTACAGACAAATTACCTTAAAATTTTTAACATTTTTTAAAAGTGTCTTTAAAACTTGTAAAATCATTGGTGTCCCTAATGCTGTTGACTGGTATATTCTACAGTTGGAATTAAAAAGGGTTTGTTTGATAAGTCAGTTTTGGATCTTGGAATTAAAAAATGCTTGGATTTTCTAAAATGATATTTGAATTGCATTTCTTAAAACTTTTGACAATGTCAGTTGGCATGTTCTAGTGGTACGCTTTATAGGCACGGTGGTTGAACCTCTTCTCGTACGTTTGACTTAGGGGGGAGGGGTCAATCAGCCTGCACTAAAACCTCGTTGCTTTGGATGCACCAATCAAACTTAAAGATGATCAAGGTGGAACGCACATTTATTGTTTCGAACTTGTCCAATAATGTCTTTGCATTTGCTCCCCACACAAAGCGCTCAAAAGTCATAAAAGCCTCTATAAGATGTTGCTCATTTTTTAACTAGAAACTTGCTTGCGCAAGCAGACATTCGTAAAATACAAAAAATCGGATGGAAAAATGAAAAATAGAAGAGGAAAAAAATGAAACTAATGAAACGAAGTGGACATTTGAAGTTCGCGTACTAAGGAATAAAAATGGATAAAGAATTATTTTAAATAAATTGGCTTTTCAATTTTTTTTTTCTTCGCAGAGGGACTTCAACCTTCGGAGTATTTATAAATTAATTCACTATTTCAACTTTGTTCTTCAATCTAAGATTATCACCGAATTTTTTTTCGCACTTTAAAGATCGACGTTGTCCTGGTTCACAAGTTAAAAGACTGTGGAGTTGCTTGTGTCAACCATTATTCATGTTTTTCCTTCAATATCGCCATCCGTTCGGACATCTACGGACACTTCGTTTGTGAGCTTTTGGCTACCGATAAATACAACGAGTCTTCAATGTTTGTTGCCAGCGGCGATTTTCACCACTTCAGCATAGCGGTAAGACTTATTATACATTACCTTATAAAATTAGGTGATTCTACCAGGCTAGGGATTTACTGAAAGATGTCAAATCCAATGCTGTACTATAGAATGTTATACAAAAACAGAACAAAACCACATCTCGCCATACCCAATACACCACACAATGATATCCCGCAACAATTTATCGAACCATACCACAGCATACCGTAATCATGGCATATTACACCCAGGAGCGAAGATATATATGAATTTTCGAAGATATATATGAGTTTTCGAATGTCAGTAAAATAACACACTGTACAAAACCATATTAGTATAAAGCTGGCAACAGCCTATCCAATGCAGTATGTAAGTGGTTACATCAATACTTGTCCCTACTAAACAGTAGCACCACACTAACAAATTGTCACTATCAGAGAGTAGACTAAAGGCTTTTTGGTGTATATTAGTATAAATAAGTATAAATGTTGTTCGAAACAACCATGTCACAATGGAGCAACCTGCATTCCTCGATATGAATCTGACACGTACGCCTGTGTTTGTCCTTCTTGTTTTACGGGAAGACACTGTAAAACAGGTAAGAGACTGCACTACACGTGTGTTTGAGTAGATGGTTATACGGGAAGACACTGTGAAACAGGTAAAAGACTGTTGATGTGATATTGTTTAAACGAGTTTAACAACTTAGTCAAGAGTAAGATTGCAATAGAGACTGCACTACACGTGTGTTTTCCAATCAGTGAATGGTTATACGGTGAGGCAGTGTGAAATAGGCAAAAGACTGTACTAACTAATGATTATAAAGGAAGACTGTGAAACAAATAAGAAACTGTATTACATGTGTGGTTGAGTGGATGGTTAAACGGGAAAATACTGTGAAACAGAAAAGAGACTGTACTACACGTGTGTTTGAGTGGATGGGTAAACGAGAAAATACTGTGAAACAGGTAAGAGACAATACAACTAGTGTGTTTGAGTGGATGGGTAAACGAGAAAATACTGTGAAACAGGAAAGACACTGTGCTACACGTGTGTTTGAGTGGATGGGTAAACGAGAAAATACTGTCAAATAGGTAAGAGACTGTACAACTAGCGTTTTCGAGCGGATGGGTAAACGAGAAGATACTGTCAAACAGGTAAGAGACTGTACTACACGTGTGTTTGAGTGGATGGTTAAACGAGAAGATAATGTCAAACAGGTAAGAGACTGTACTACACGTGTGTTTGAGTGGATCAAACAGGTAAGAGACTGTACAACTAGCGTGTTTGAGTGGATGGGTAAACGAGAAGATACTGTGAAACTGTAAGAGACTGTACTACACGTGTGTTTGAGTGGATGGTTATACGGGAAGATACTGTCAAACAGGTAAGAGACTGCACTACACGTGTGTTTGAGTGGATGGCTTTACGGGAAGACACCGTGAAACGAGATAAGAGACTGTACTACACGTGTGTTTGAGTGGATGATTATCAGGAAAGACACTGTGAAACAAGTAAGAGATTGTACTACAAGTGTGTTTGAGTGGATGATTATAAAGGAAGACAATGTGAAACAAGTAAGAGACTACACTATACGTGAGTTTGATTGGATGGTTAGACAGGAAGACACACTAAAACATTAGTAAGAGACTGTACTACACGTAAGTTCGAGTGGATGGTTAAACGGCAAGATATTATGAAATAGGTAAAAGACCGTACTACACGTGTGTTGGAGTGGATGTTTAAACCGCAACTTAATACATTTACACCTAAAAAGGTTTGCTTGCGAATTTATGCGTTTTTAATCTAATATTGCTTGTGTGCGAAAATTATCAATAGTTTTGATCTCAGTAGGTTGTTAGTATATGGTGAGAACATGTTTGTGTTGTCCATCAGAAAGATTATTGGCTAAGAGAGCAATAAATTTAAAGAAGAATCTACTGACAATTTTTGAAATGGTGAGCACCGGATCAATTTTCTATGGGAACAAGAAAAAGTGAACGGTAACATCATAAAAGCGTGCGATTGGCGAAAACAGAAGATTGAGTGCTTTAGCAAAACACGAGAAGACAGAGACCATTCTATTGATTTGGATAAGAATAAGATCGTTTGTAAAGGGAAACATTGGCGTAAAGAAAGTTAAAAGAAGCATGGATGATTGGCTACCTTAAATACGCGTTACAACGGGAGAACACTACCAGAAACATCAAAATCTTAAATTAGGAACCTCTTGTTGAGGTAGTTTTACATTCCATTGTTTGTTTGTTTTTTAAAAAGATTTTTTAACAAGAAGGAATCGCAAACAGGGACTTTGGTGAACGTTATCAAATACAAACATACAGTACCTTTTAAATGAGCCCACTATTGTTTTAAATTAGTTTCGCTTTCTATCATTATTTTTTAAAGTTTAAACCTAAATTTTCATATAGTTCTAAGCAGATGGTTTATCGTTGAATCAATCATTTTATCTTGAAGATGAAAGCAGAGTCCGTAAGATTAATTTATGTAATTTATACTGGAGAAACATGAAGATGTCCAGCAGCATAGTATTTTTAAATCTTAAAAGAATCTATAACAGGCGTTGATTTTTACTCATTTATAAATTCAGTATTTCTGATTATATACTTGTTATCCCTTTTAACGATTAAATGAACAGCTTTGTTGAATAATGTGGTTAATTTAATGCTGATTTTAAATAGAAATGTTTTGTTTGACTCAAAACGGAAAGGCACCGGCCAGCCGACATATCTCGATTATTTGTTTCAAACAAATGATAGTTAGAACTAAGATTTTGTTATTTGTCAGTGATCCGTTGCTTTGGCCTCAACAAAGGCAGGAGTAATGGGGTTTATTCGTCTGGAATTTCTGGTAAACTTGTTCAAGTAAGAAACGAAAGTGGCCAAATAGAAGAATAGAGTAATCAAGAGTCATTTGAATTAAACTGATCAGCAAATTTTTTTTAAATTTATTTTTATTTATTTCATGTAGTTACTTAGTGTTTTTGTTTTTGCAAACCTGACTTTTTAACTTTATTATGACGTATACTCAACAATTTTGTTTTCTTTTTAATTTTGTTTAAAGTCATATTAAAGATTTTTTTCAGAATTAGTTTTTGGTTTAAAAAGAAAACTTCTTGAAACCCCTTTTCTTCACTGAAAACAGGCAAGGTTTCAATTTGTCCCAAAGATCGTACGGCTAAAAGACGTCCGTTGGTTTCCTAAACAACGCAATGGCGGGGCAAGAGCTGATATTTCGAAGGCTGGAGAAAAGTATCGTAAACCATGAGGGCTAAACGGTCAATGTTGTAAACATAAGAACCAAATATTGTCAAAACACACAAAATTCACAAATTTTGTCATCACGACTCATAAACCCCAACTCAGTTCACGGAATATTTTTAATGCAAAATTCAGCGTTCTTTCAGTGGCCGCCAATTTTAGCGGCCTAATGTTAAAAATAATGTTGAAAGTAATAATCATTAAATACACTAAGCTTGATTGATGCATAGTTATTAGGTGAATTAAACTATGGTGAGTGTCACTCAAGTTCCTTGCATTGTTGAAATGTTCCAATATGGCGACTATTTAACAACTGGACCCGCAGCACGCAAGGGCTACGGATAATAGCCCATGAGGCGAAGCCGAATGGGCTATTGACCAGTGCCCCTTAAGGGCGAAGGGTCTAATTGTTTTAGTATCACCCAACTAGTCGGACAGAAAAGGCAATAATAAAATTAGCAAATGCATGTTGAAGAAATATTCATTTGGAAATAAACTGAAAGAAAGCGTCACGCTCAACTGCGCCAAACTTTCAACTCAGTGCCGTCTTCTCGCCTGACAGCAGCGTATAAAAACATTGTCAGACTTTCATTTAACTGTTCTTTCTCTAGCTCATCTATAATAAAAAAGTGACAATATATTTGAAAAGACTTTTTGAAAAAAGTAAAGCTTGATTTATTTGTTTTGAATTTATAAACAAAATTCGTAGTTTTGTCTCGTAACAAAAAATAACAAATTTTACCATAAAAGATCTTCATCTCGCGTACTTTGTTGCCCTTTTGGTTTTTTCTGGGATGGAATTACCCAGTAATTATCTAAAATCTCCTTTGAAATTTTCACAAAACGCGAAGCAGCCGCCATTGTTTTGGTAGGTTTTCAAAAATTTCGCTACTCGAGGACTATTGCTAATACTCCCCTAGTAGCGTAGCCAATCAAAACGCAGGATTTGCGCTAGTCCCCTAGTTGGGTGATACACCATTACTTCTCCAAAAGGGAAAGTGTCTGCCGTAATATACGGTCAGCGGTAGCTGTGACAAAACGATGCTCAGATGAAACTTCTTATTGTTTGCTGGTAACATTTTTGAAAACCGCACGATTAACGGTATGATATAATAATAATTTTCTAGGTCTACTGTGACATGACTGAAAATGGCGGAAGATGGACGCTGATCGCTCGCTTCTCAAATAACGACGTCAAGAACTGGATGAGAGACGACGGTAACTGGTGGTATGACCAGCGGTCTTCTCAGGGCCAAACTACCAACCCTTCTGTCAATTCCGACATGATATCGCCCGCCTTCTGGTTAGTTACAGGTAGCGAGTTCAAGATCACCCGTAGTGATGGCAGTTCCCATACTGCTTTGCTGCGAACCACCAGTAATTGTCTCGGGGGAGGAACGTTCCGTTCAAAGATCCGCAGTTTTGGTTACTTCCCTGGCTGTACGAGTTGGGCCAGTAATCAGTGTCGTGGTAGCTGTAGGGTCACTTATGGGGGTAATTACCGGTCCACTTCTGGGTTTAGCCAGGCTCATTGTAGCAGCGGAATCCAGAGCAACTCCTACATTGGGTTCTGGTGCGACTGGGACAGTGGAGACGGTGCGGTGCTGATGATTGGGGGAGGGGGGAGTGGTTGCAGACGGGCTGATCATGGAATTGGTATCACTGAAGCGGATGCTGCAAGTTTTTGCGATAGCGGGAATGGGGAGTCTGACTTTGGAGACGACCATTCTGGATATCGCCCCTCAGGATCCACCTCTTATTCGTTAAATCTTTGGGTGCGATAAGATACATTGAACTGAAAACTTTGCAATGATGATATTTGTATCTTAAGTTTCTGTGTTGGTATAAGAAACCGAAAAAAGATATCACTCGTAAACAGTAAATCTAATCTACCGTATCATTAAAGAAAAAAGGTAAAATACTAATTAAGCATTCATGAAGAAATACGTTTTTAAAGTGGCGTGTGTAGGCACTTGTTCTTCTGTGTACTTAGGCAGGTGATAAAAGCCTGGAACTAGGCTGCGTGCATTGAGCTCTGTTGCGACTTGGAAGGTGCGGTACTGATGATTGAGGTAGGGGGAAGTGAGTTTGACAGGAGAGTGGATCCGTTTTGTACTCTGAACCTGTAGATGCGATGAACTCGGGTTACCTAACCTGCTTTACCCTAAGTAGAGTCAAAACGGAACTGCTGGATTGAGCATTACTTAATTGTAGACCTGTTTATACTTTTGTATAAGAGTCTTCCCTTTTGACTTATTTTTGTTGCTGAAAAATATAATAATTGTTAAAAAATATTTGTAACAGTTAGTTAGTCATAGTAAAAATGAAATAAATCTGTTGTATCCTTGGTGGACAGAATATTTTGTCACTTAGCAACGTGATGTTACTGATTACACCAAGTGGCCACCCTTGTGTGTTACGCCCAATTTTTGCGATTGATGTGATAAGACGCTCCCATTATTTTGCACTTTGATATGACAGGCTCTTGTACGAGCAGCCGGGTTCTGATTGGTTCTCTGTACTGATTGAGGTTTTGAGCCAAGGCTATTTGAGGCCAACAGAATGATCAAAATAAAAAGTACGTCGCTTCAATGGAAATTATACTTAAGGATTTATAAACAAAAAACCTTTAAAAAGTGTATGTCTGTGAAAACCAGGCAAAATCTAAAGTTCTCAGAAGATGGTGGTTGGCAGTGCTACTCGTACGAAAATCGATATCACTGTTTTTTGAAAATATTTTGGCCAAATTGTAGGAAATGTTAAAAAATATCAATTCCCAAAAAATAAAAGTTGTATGAAATCCCTAACTGTGAAAATTTTGTTGTTGAACTTAGCGAAAATCCTGTCCGCCATTACAAGATTGGGAATCCGTGAGCCTTCAAATTTCGAACAGCGGCTTTGTTTTGTGACGTCAATGACTTAACTCATTGTATGCTTGATTTGATATTTCATAATGACGTTTTACAAAATGTCTGAAATGTCCTGGGATTCTAAAAGTTATCTTAATGGAGATTCTTCAGGTACCATTTCTTCGGAGAAAAGTTAAATGTCTGTGGTTTCTCTACATTATCCGTATAATGACAGCTTAGCAGTGAAAGAATTTAGAAAAAAATAACTAGACAACCGGGCTCTGGCCTATGAAATGTTTGGTTTATGCTGGTCTGCCTACAAAGATTACATATTTACTAGAAAAAGTCAATTAAGCTTTTTTTAAGCAGCAAACAAACAAAACATAATGCAGTACATCCTTATTTTTTCATCTATTTCAATACTTGTAATGTTCTTAAAACATGTAAGTGCACACAGAAGAATTCGAACCAGAAATGAATACACAACTCAATAGTATCTGTATGAATGTTGATATATTACTCTTAATATTTATAGGTTCAAATTATACCCAAACAGCGTTAAAATATTTTCGTGCAAATCAAATCTGCAACACCTTTCAAGTTTTCTGCCATTTTGTGCAAGCGGCGAACGATAAGTTAATTTATTTGAGGAAACACGTTTTCATCACCTAGTGAACTTAAACTCTCTTTTGCATTTTGTTTACTCCTGAACTTATAGTACAACATGCAATGTAAATATTTTAACCTTAAAGTGGCATCGAGAGGATTCCTAAACTCTTTCATATAGGCTATATACTGAGGTATGTGCGGCCCCAAAGGGTATTGTTTTTCAGCCGTTTTGCCTTTTGGTCATAAAAAGGGGTATCGATTTTTCGCAACGTCTAATAAATCTTGCCGTTTTACTTTATATTTGCTGTTGTATGAGCAAAACTTTATTGATTATGAGTAAGTTTTCAGCCAAAGAACCAAACATTTTCGAATTCCTTACCCAACGTTCGACATTTAGTTTTTTTGGCTGCTGTCAATAAGGCGGTAGCCACTATGTCATCGAGATGTTAAATGAATAAATAAGTACGTGTGAAAAATCAAAACTTGACGCGCGAGGTATGCTGGGATTTCAAGTGTTCGGTCTTTTCTTTACATGTGCTCAGTCTTTCGAATCTCGAGTAAAATTACACTATGCCTTCGGCCATAGCATATTTTTCGGTTTGTTTCTTTTATCTTTTACAACCTTTATATTTTTGCTTGTGTTTTCTGTTTTTTGTACTTGTTTTTTTTTGTCGACCCTCAAAATTATAATTTAATTCATTTTTTGACCGCACTGGCCAGCCATTTAATTCGATTAGCCAATGCTGTTTCTAAGTGGCTGTGCTCTCAGTAACCTTTAAAACGACTTTAAGCGGTGACAAAGCTGTGGTGTAAACAATGCGATCGATCGACGTCGCGACAGAGTAACTATTGCTTTTTAGCCCAAAATCGTATCGTTTTTTATTTGGAATATTTCAGTCGTTTTTAATATCGGGTTATGCAATTGATTATATCCCACAGTTAACTGATAAAACCAATAATCAATAAAAACAATTTTAATCAATATCAATAATGATTTGTTTATTGATATTAGAATTTGCTGCATCATCAGAAGCTGTTTTTACAAGACAAAAATCTTTGGGTTTACATGCGGATTTTAAGTTTCAGATCAAAACACAAGGGAAGACAAACACTATGAATTTATACGTAATACTAGAGTAAGTTGCTTGATCTCTGCCTTCTAACGGCAACGTTCCAGGTTCGATCACCCGTTGAACATTTGTGTGAACTTCTTTCCCGCCAAAGTTGACTCGGCTTTCCATTCTCCCGAGGTTCAATGGTAAAGTGAGTACCAGCTTCTGCTGGGGGCTAGCTGTGATGGATTAGTGTCCCATCCAGGGAGAGTCAGTGACACTCATCCGCTAAACACTACAGAAACCGGAAATAAGAACAAAGACACTGAAAACTATTCAAATCACATTTTCTCAGTAGCGAATCAGGAAAAATGCAATACTACAAAACATATACACAACAGGCTAACACTATATAAAGATGGTTACTGCATGGATAAGTTATCGATACCGAGTTTGCGCTCCGCGAAATTACGATATCGTTCGAGTTAAACCAAAAATATTCATAGCTAGATACTTGTTTACAAAGTTTGAAATTATTTCAAACACTTAAGACATTCCTGAATACAGGCTTTTCTAAATAAGAACCAGTAATTGGCGAGACTCAATGTTCTTCGTTTGCTCGTATTTCTTTGAAGAAAAAAAATAGAAGATACGCTCTTCTTTTGTAAGGGTTTTCTTATAAGAACATGAGAACATTCTAAGAACACACCCGAGGCTGAGGAACGGCCGAGAGCTTTATTTTGTAACATTAAGGTTACCGTATACCTTCGGGGGTGTTTTGCATCAAAACGACACAGTGCATCTGTCTTAAACCGTAGATACCTAAACCTATATATCATATTAAAGC
>JAOCNB020366872.1:0-15579 GCA_026546465.2 Palythoa caribaeorum
AAATCCTCCCATAGCAATACAGGTCAAATGATCCTCAAGCTTAGATTTTTGTGATGAGATTTAACAGAAATGATAGGTTTAAAGAATAAATGTGTAGGAAATTTCAGAACTAACCAATATTTCAGGTGAAATGTCCTTTTTTGTTTTCCCTTAAATGAATTTTGAAAACTCAGCATAAGATTTGATGGTGACTCTGCATGTTTGCTTTATACAATGTTTTATCTGACGGTTATGAAGACCAATTTAAATTTCTTTATATGCTTATTGAAAACACTGATAATATAGTGTTTATCATCTATTTTAGGCATGAAGATGGTTCAGTTCGTTTCTGGAATGTGTCAGGAGTTGGAATGCAGCTCTTGTATTCTCTGTCGACGTCAAAATTCTTTGCCAGTGATCATGAAGGCCAAGACAATGGTGCACAGGAAGCTGAAGAAGAAGGGTGGCCACCATTCAAGAAGGTTGGAAACTTTGACCCTTTCTCTGATGATCCTCGTTTTTCAGTGCAAAAGATAGTGCTGTGTTCCAAAACCAAGACATTAACAGTGGCTGGTGCTGGAGGACAGGTCGTCATTTTTGGAATTTCAAGTGAAACTTCGTCAATTGAAATGCAGGTAAGTATTGATATCATCATCTCATTAGATTTACAAATTTGTAAATCTAAAACTATCTTTGTAATTCCTTGATTTGTCTTTGCCTCAATCACTATTGTCATTGTAATTTTATTCCATGTATATTTTAATACTTAAATTGAGCAATATTTATTCTTTTGCATCACTGGAGATGACACCGGAAGTGTTGAAACATGTTTGAAAAACTAAAAAGCGTTGTGTGTTTCCGTAGAATTAATTTATATGTACTTTAATGTACATGTCCTGCTAAAAAAAGAGTTCACATTTAAACTAAAAATGTTCTAACTTTTAAACCCCTGCTTGAAACCCATCAAAGTAGCCATTTATTTTTGTTGTCTTTACAAACCTGTAGATTCTGACATTGTTCATTGTTTCGAAGTCATCAGTTTTTAAGAAATTTTGTGACTTTGGTTAATAAATTGTCTGTGGGTTCTGATTTTTGCTGCAACCATTAATTTGTTTTCACAGCTCATTGAAATTCAGTTAATTGAAGAGAAGGATCACCATTTTGAATGGAAAGGACATGGACCCCTGTCAGTGAAGGAAGGTTCAATTACAGTGCCACCAGGCTTTGTTCCTCAGCTTGCTTTACAGTTAAACCCAGCTGCACCTGTAACAGCCCTGACAACCTACTCCGACTGGGGACTGTAAGTAGCATCAATTGAGTTCTTTTAGTTCACATACCGTCGCTTGCAACTACCTGTCCACTTGCGTGACAAAAACATGTTCTGCTGGCCAGTCAAAGTTTTGACAATCAAACTTCAAAGTTTACCCAAACAAGTCTGGAACATTTTGGCACCACTTTTCTGGGGATTTTGGTCATTTCCCTCCTGTTTTGTTCCAACCAGAAGGCTGAAAAAATGCATGATTGTTTTGGTTTTCTGGTCGGGTCCTGGAAAAATTTATTTTCTACCCTGAAATCTTGTTATCATTGGTCAGTAAGCAACATGTAATCTAAATGTTTTTGGAGCAAAATAATTGCTAAGGAAAACCTTGATTTATTTGCTATAAAAGAAAATCTATTTTCTTTACTGTTAGCAAGTCAACCAAAATCAATAAAACTGTTCTGATTTCAATCATTCTCAAGGAATTAAACTCATTCTATGTTTATGAAGATAAGATTTGTAACCCACACTCTCCTTCAAGTTGGCTCAGTAACTTAGCTGGGAGAGTGGTGGTTGAGAAACTCTAAGGTCGTGGGTTCAAATCTAAACTAAATTAGTGATATTTGCACTGACTCAAAACTAAGTGTAGGTTTCACTTGGTAATGTTTGTAAAACTGTCAGTCGAGATCTAGTTAGTACTTATTATTATTATAATCATATAACATTATTATTATAATCATATAACAGGTGAAAAAATCAGTTTTTTGATTAAGACATTTTTTGGTATTGTGTTGGTAAATGTTATTAAATGTCTTATATTTTATAACAGACTTGCGGCAGGTACAGCACATGGATTTGTTTTGTTTGATTACTCAAGCAAGAAAGCTGTCACAACAAAATGTACTTTGAGTAAAGAAGGTAAAAACATTAATTTTAGCAACTAAAAATATTTTGATTTTGTTGGGTGAGAGTAACTTATATGAGAAAAGATACACTACCTCTTGTCTGGGTCATTTGAGATTTTTTCTTCATACACACAATATTTTTGTGCATTGGGTCTATAATGCTGCTGCCTCATCAAGTTCGTATCTTAACTCAGTTGACTCATTTAATATTTTGATTTGAAAATACTTCAGTAACACAGAGCAAGAAACCAAGGTTTTGAGAATTTATCAATCCTTTTTTTTTTCTTAACTAAAGGGAATGTGACTTAGGGGAACAAAACAAAAGTAAAACCTTGGATTCTCTCAGCCGAGTGCATACTTCTGCAGCCCTACTACATCGGGCCAGTGTGCGGCAGACAATTTGAGAATGTTCTATTATACTATCCATTCATTGTTTGTCTTGGTTTCCAAAAACCTAGGATATCTATAGTAACTATAAATAAGTCTGTTTAACATGATAGAAGAAAATTCATTTAAAGTGCAACTAACCCCTTTCCGGATTTTTTGGCCACTGAAAGCTGTGGAGGTACTGGTTGAAATAACAAAATAATTATGGAAATCGGCCAAGTATTTATTCTTTATGGGCCTTTGAATATCACGTGCATTAAATTGGTCTTTTGATTTAGAGAGTAAAAAGAAACATACCATTTTTATTCTTATGCAGCTCTTACAGGATCTGGTGAACCGATTTCTCGCAAGAAATCATTAAAACGATCAATTAGGGATTCCATCCGTCGGCTCAGGCGAAGTCGTAAGGGTACATACACACCTAAGAAAGATAGGAAGGATGGAGCAGAGGTTGCTGGAGCGGCATCACCAGGGGAAACACCTGCGTCACCACCTGTATCAAGACTTGTTGACGAGAGCCGTGTGGATGAGACTGTACTTAGTATGGTGCGGTGTTTGTATTTTGCTGATACCTTCGTCAGGGATGGTAAGTTTAGTTTGCAGCTTCTTTTTTTAGCTGACCGAGATTTTTAAATCGATATATGAAAAATGTTCCTTTTTGGTGAAGTTTACTTCAGAAATAAAACATTTTCTCCAAACCTTCATAGCCTGGTGAAAACCGAGTCCAACATTTGGGAGAATTTGAGAGTAGATCAAGAAAAATCTGAGATGTAATCAAGGGTTTTCACCTGCTCAAGACAAATACAAATTGCGCCGAGCCTATGAAGGGATGGAAAAAATGTTTCTTATTTTTAGAAAAAAATTAAACAATGGCCTGTGAAACATGATTAGTTTTTATTCGTATCATGAGGATAAAAATTCTCACAACGTGTAGCAGTCAACCACGTCATTTTCATGATTCTTAGTGCTATAAAAACACACTTGTTGACAAATGTACGTACTATCCAAAACACTATTGTTGACCAATCAAAATGCACATACTATCCAAAACACTATTGTTGACCAATCAAAATGCACGTACTATCCAAAACACATTTGTTGACAATCAAAATGCGTGTGCTATCCCAAATACACTTGTTGACCAATCAAAGTGCACGTACTATCCAAATTATTTTGATATTAGTTGTACACTTTCTAGAGGTTTCAGAAGTGGGAAGGTCATTCAAAGTATTCCAGAAATGAGGGTTAAAATTTTGCCTACAAAATTGTAAGGTCGCAAGAAATGTTCATACTTTCTTTGTTTGCTTGGCTAAGGTGAGAAAGAATTTTCCAAAGGTTCTAATCGAGATATTTAATAAATAACACTACAACACTTTATACAAGGTTCAAAAGCCTACTAATTTGAAGACCGAGAATAAATCAAAGGTGGTTTTAAGGCATGAAATGCATTGTGAGGTTGTATAAAAGTTGTAGATGATTTATGATGTTTAAGAATTGTAGATGACCATGACTGAAAACGAAATGAAGCATTGGACATGTTACAGTTGTTTTAGACGCAATGTAAATTGATTTGCAAACCGTTCAACCAGTTCAAGTATAGTAAAACCTAGGATTCTCTCAGCCGAGTGCATACTTCTGCAGCCCTGCTACATCGGGCCAGTGTGCGGCAGACAATTTGAGAACGTTCTATTATACTCTCCATTCATTGTTTGTCTTGTTTTCCAAAAACCTAGGGTATCCATAACAACTTTTCCATTGCTTGCGACTACCTGTCCACACGCATGAGAAAAACATGTTCTGCCGGCCAATCAAAGTCAAAGTTTGGACAATCAAACTTCAAAGTTTAAGCGAACAAGTCTGGAACGTTTTGGTGCCTTTTTAATCAAAGGAAGCAAAGCGTACGTGAATTTTGTGTTTTGCAGTTTGAATAATGGATCATAGGAAGTTGTGGAGGAATTTTTGTCTAATATCAACTGTGATATTTTACAATTTTACGATTATTTGCTTAACTTGCGCCAAAGTGTTCTACATGTTTGGGAAAACTTTGAAGGTTGATTGTCAAAACTTTGAACTTTGATTGGTCCGCAGAACATGTTTTTGTCACGCGTGTGGACGGGTGGTTGCAAGCGACGGTAAATAAGTCTGTTGACAGGATGAAGGAAGAAAATGTATTTAATTTTACTGTTATCGTAGCCAGTTTGATTCTGAAGTCTTTCTCCTCCTAGGCGAGCACCACATCCCGTCTTTGTGGGCTGGAACCAATGCAGGACACATCTACGTGTACTATCTCACTGTGCCAGAGCAAGAAAAACGATCAGAAGAAGATGTTGTGGCAGAAATGGGCAAAGAAATTAAACTAAAACACAAAGCACCTGTTGTTTCTATTTTTGTAGTAGACAAGAATGGAATTCCCCTTTGTTGTGAAGAAGATGGCAAAGAAAAAGGTACGTCTAATACTTATATTAAGAGATTTACCTTTATTCTACCTCTTACGTTGTAAATTGTTACTCCTTTTTTTCTCTTTCTCCTTAGTCAGTCACGTTCTACTTCGATCTCTGTGATTTCACAATCTCTTTTCTCTCAGATTAGATGTTTAGAAGTAATGCGATAGCTCAGTACTGCAGATGACTGAAATTAAAGTAATTTATTATAACGCTCGAAACGTCAGCTTTCACAAATTCCCACGGCGATGATAATTTGTTTATCTACATTACTTCAAGTTAGTGTCTTATAAGGTTTTCTACCACTGAGAAATGTCGTATCTATACACACGTAAAAATACGATATATTACGTGTGTAGATATCACTTTTCAGCCAATCAGTGACCTTGATTTTTCGAAAATTTTCAAAACTTGCAAAATTACTTAAATAATTTTAAAGTACTTCCGAAATTTTCCGAAGATTTTCCGAACACTTCCGAATATTTCCGAACATTTTCCGAAGATTTTGAAAAACCCATAAATGCATAAGGAACGGATTTTTAAACACTCAGAGAGCTTCAGAAAGCTGTCCGTAGATTTCCGGAAACTGTCGGATAGTTCCGAAAGAGTACGAACCCGGGAAAAGTAGTGAAGGTTGTACAGCTATGTGCAACAAAAATACAGTTTATCTATATCGCCTCATTCTTTTATTGCTTTATTCAATTTTTAACCTTAAGCCGTTTCCTTTAGGACTTTGTCATGCTACTGCCATCTTGGATTGAAAACGAGGCTGGGCGGCCATCTTGGATTAAAAACGAGGCTGGGAGGGAAAACCAAACCTTTTGAAAAAATTAGCTTCTTAGTTTGTGTAGGGTGATGAAGGTCAAATCACCCATCTTAACAGACGTTCAACAGTCATTCTTAGGACTACCCTAACCTGGATGATCGCGCAGCACAATCCTGGGTTCAAACTATTTACTGTTTTAAAAGATAATGAATAACTAAGAGGAAATACAGATTTTTATAGCTTTTTCGTTCTTTCGTTTTGAAATTTCCCACCTGATATCCACTAATTTCCTGGAGTTTTGTCTTTCATTGTACAATAGGAGCAGATATGAGTGGGCAGCATTCACTTGTGATTTGCTCTGAAGAACAGTTCAAGGTGTTCAGCTTGCCACATCTGAAAGCAAGACATAAGGAAAAATTAACAGCTATTGATGGTTCAAGAGTAAGAAAGATTGGTCTCGTGAATGCCAGGAGTAAGAATGGTAAGGCCTTTCTAATCGAGAGTTGTCATTCTGACTTCTTGATAGGAAAAATAGCGGCAATAGATCGATCTAGGTCCTAGTAATAATAACTAGTTTTCCTTTCATTTTTCTACTTTTCCCACACCAGAATGTTCAGATTTTCTTACTGAGAATACATCAACCTGTGTACAACATGGTTTCAAAGTAAAATGTGATAAAACTTATATTTTAAAGCAATGGTTCTTTTGTGCTATAATAATTTATCTAATCCAAAACAAAAGCCAGGAAACCCTTTTGCTCTGCGATGCTCCCCATGTGGAATTTTTCTTAAATTTAAAAATAAAAATGTTTTAACTAGAAGGGAATGAATGAATGAGTGAGCTAGCAAGAAAGAAATTAGCTTACTTATGAAGATATGGTCAATTTTCAAAGCTGAGCCAATGAGATTAACGGTTTGACAATATCGCAATTAGCACCTTTCTGCATCCATTGCCATGGACCTGCCTAGTTCTTACTCAGATCGTTACTTAAAAAAGTTGGGGATGGATTTTGTTTCGTGAATAATGATGCAAAGTTAGTCGCAAGTTCCTCATATTTATCGACAAATGTAACGAAAGCATTTTTGTTTCAGATGATCCTGATACTATCTACCCATGCCTTGCATGTCTAAGTAACCAAGGAGATGTGTCTGCCTACACCATTCCTCACCTTAAACTACAAAACAAAGCAGCATGTGTCAAGAGAGAAGACATAATTGCCATCCAGTCATTAGTATTCTCTACGAGTGGCCAGGGTTTCTATTTATGTTCACCTTCTGAAATGCAGAGATTTGCCTTGACAGCAAGCGAAGTGTAAGTTTGTTGGTTGTTTTGTAAACTAGAATAGAGGGTTCTTTTGAAGTAAGGCAAGGGCCAGATAGTGAACTTCAGATATAACAGGGTTTGCATGGGTCATTTGTGTGACCTTCTTTTCTGCCAAAGTTGACTCAGCTTTCCATCCTTCCGAGGTCGGTAAAATGAGTACCAGCTTCTGCTGGGGGCTAACTGTGATGGATTAGTGTCCCATCCAGGGGGAGCCAATGACTCTCATCAGCTTTAGACTATAGAAGCTGGAGATAAGCTGGCTCCAATGGGCCACTTAGTCTCGGAAATGGATTTAGCCAGCTGGGTATATGTTCTGCTAACTGCTATGATCAATAAATCCATATACTGGTAAATTAGTAACGTATTGATTTGCAGCTTGGAATAACTAGAGAAGAAATATTCGTGTTGATAGAAGCTTTTTCTTAGAAGGAAGGACTTTTGAGTTCGTAACAGGAATCAAACCCATAACCCTCTGATTAACCATCAGACTCTACTCACTGAGCTACAGGAACTCACGTAGAGAACGGGTCATTTATCTTAGTTCTTATAGATGGAACATCGGGTATATGTCCTGCTAACTGCTATGCACAATATATCCATAGTAAGTGAAGTATACATATGCAGCTTTGAAATATCTATAGCAGAAATATTCTTGTTGATACAAGCTTCTTTTCTTTAGAAGAAAAAACTTCTTAGTCCCTAACATTACTTTCAGTTATTACTATTATTTATTAGTATTATTATTAATATAAAAATAAGATTGAACTTTAGTACTCCATGTTTAATGTTGAAAGTTTTAAAGTGATAACTTCATCCAAAGACCGTCTATCTCAAGAACACATTTGTGGCCCAGTATATAGGATACAATGCTTTGGCTCGGAAAACTAAAACCTGCTCTTGTCCTTACATCGGGGAAACAGAGAGATTGCTTAAAGCTCGCGCTGCTGAACACATGCGTCCTAGTTCCATTAAAACATCAGAAGTAGCACATCATATACATCACCATATCTTTTAAAAGAAATAAATACTCGTGAGTTACCAGTAGGACTGTTATTGGCTAAACTATTATGTACCCGTGTTTATAATTAAATGCAGTGGTGTACAAACGTCACTTCTGCTGCTTTGAAATTAACTAAATAAAGCTGTTTTTAGACAGTTTGTGTCATGTAGTATTTTGTCAGTTAATTTTTTAGACAGTTTGTGTCATGTAGTGATTTGTCAGTTGATTTTCAAAACCTGGAAATTTATGGAAAATTATTCATTTTGGTCAGTGAAAGTCCTTAAAAATATTTTAAAAAAAGTCATGGAAAGTCATGGATTTTTTATGCTAATACCGAGGGGGGACCCTGTTCAACACGCTGTACTAAAGCTTAATCTTATTTTATTTTATAACATTCACCCGTGTAGATGAATCTTCATCAGTATTTAGTATTATTCGGGGTTGTCACGGTCCTTGAAAATCCTGGGAAGTCCTGGAATTGGGGAAAAAATTTCAAGGTCCTGGAAAGTCCTTGAATTTGGGTCACGGTCCTTGAAAATCCAGGAATGGGCAAAAAGTTTCCTTCTTAACTTCCAAAAATGATAAAATTAAGCTTTTTGTTGAAATATTTTTGATGTGCAACGCTCTAAAACAAAAACCGTGACTCCGGGAGGCTTGACTTTTGTCCAGTAACAGATCTTCCAAAGCTTGTTAATATAGTATATGTATCGTTAAACTCATATTTGAAAAAAAAATGTAAAGTATTTAAGTTTTATTTGATAGAGAAGGCTCTGGATTTGCTTGAAAATATCCTAGAAAGTCCTGGAAAAAAGTCCTTGGATTTCACATCCAGCAAATAGTGCCAGCCCTGATTAATTATTGTTTTTGTTGTAGTGTATACCCAGACTGTCTCATTGAGCTAGCAGAGGGTATGAGGAAACCAGAACCCGAGCCTCAGCCAGAGATTGAAGTAACTGAAGCAGCAGGTGAAGAAGGTGAGACTAGAGAGAGGAAAGACTCGTCCTCTTCATCTTCTTCATCGTCATCGTCATCTTCTGATGAAGAAAAGAAAGAGAAAAAGAAGGAAGAGGAAGAAGCAAAGAAAGAGGAAGAAGAGGAGAAGAAAGACGAAGCAATTCAGGATGTGTCAGGAATCGAAGTGATCGAGATAGCACCTGGAAATGTGATCTCAACTGAAACCACAGAAGCAACAATGACAGAGGAGAGGTCACTGCAGAGAGAAGTGTCGGAAACATCAGAAAAAGCGGTTGCAGAACAGAAAATGTTTGCCGAAGAAAAATCTGTCATTGAATCCTCGTCGGAGACGTCTTCAAGTGTTATCACAACGTCACGGGTCGTAACATCAAAGAAGGTTGTAACCCAGACCTCCTCGACCACCCATCACGTGATCACATCCGTTGAGGGTGGAATCACTCTTGATGCTTTGGAAGGAGCAATCCAAAATGGCGACGGAGAACAGGTAGGAAAAAATTAAATTTATGCTTTACATACTGGGATTTACTAACGTAAAAGCCACCTGGTAAATTTTCTTACGTAAATGAGTTAGGCCTGGGTCAAACTCCTCACTTTTCATTTGTCAAACTTATAACTCAAGTAATTAAATACATACAAAGTTCGTCGTTTGACGCCATTAAATTCGACTGACTGAATTAAGTCCAGCTCGGGTGTCTTGCATGGTTAAAAAAACGCCTAAAACGGCGCAAGTTCTCCGTTGCGTCAAATGAGAAACTTTTCATGAGCCAAACTAAATGCATCTTTATGATTTATTTCGTCGCCATTTCTGAATTTGATTACCACCAACTAACTTTTTGTTTACATTTGTCATTCAACTATTAGATTTGATATTTGACCTGATATTAGTTTCAGTTACAGGACTACAAATTGGGAACTGTTAGTCCTTAATGCGACTTTAAAATGGGGATGGAGAGTAGATTTGGAACCAAAGCTTGATTAGGTGATCATTATTTTCTATCAGCAATGCGTCAGGCATACAGGAATTCTTTTGGTAAACATGACAGATAATACGTGGATGACGTCGCCATCTTAAGCAGATTTACGCACAAATGTTTTTGTAGACGTACTTAGAAAAGCTAACAAAGCCAAACGCAAGATTATGTAACAATTCTGTGACTGCAAAGTTCGCTGTTCGGAAAAATAAATTCCACAAAAGAATTTCAGTTTCAAAATCAAACTTACTAGTAAACCAAACTTGTCAACTTATTTTAAACGATCCAAAAAGCAAGGCAGCCTTGGGAAGATTTGGAATTTAACTTCTCGACCTGCATTGGTCATGACATCGTGACTAGTAAGTCCTAAAAATTTTTTTGATATCTGGAAATGTTTGAAAAATGCAGTTCAGGAGTATTCTTACACATAGTGCAACACCACAGGCCTAGAAGGTAATGTGTTAATTCAGCTTACCCAAAATTTAACGATTACAGACTCGAACTTTTTCTCGCGACAAAAACATGCGCTCTGGTAACAATTTTATTTCTTTGGTTGCCTTAAAAAAAAAAATTAATTTCGAGACCTGCCTTAATTGCCATTTAGTTCGGCTTATGGAAAGCGTGGCTTTTGAGACTTATAGTCCAACAAGAAACCACGAAGTACAACCAACAACTTTTGAAATAATTTCTGTTGCCACAGTATCTCTTTAAATGCAACTTCGGCACTTGAATGGCACCATTTTGTAATTTATCACTACGCAATTTTTGATTCATTGTAAATCATCAGTAAAGGACTTTGAGTTTGAATCGTTATTGAACTTATAGAAAAAGAGAACAGGTGGAAAAATGTCAACAAGAAAGATAGAGATGTGGTGTATTCGTTGACCAGTCGAGATAAGACCTTCTAATTATCAGTCGGTGGGTTTGGTTTAAATTATTTATTCCCTGCTCTTTTAAAGACTTCTTGTTTTTGTAACAAAAACTTTTAATAACAACCTTTATTATAATAATTACAATTTCGTCAAATCTGATTGGCCCTTTCTGAACTCTATTTTTCCCTAATCGGCTTGGAAAACTGTCCAATAACAAAACTGTTATCGGCTACCTGTTATCGGGACAGTTGAATAAACCAATCACAATTCCAGTTTCAGGATATCTGACCAATCAGCAACAAGTAGTGATAACAGACAGAAATGGACTCCACTCATTGCCATTACCATTACAAGTGTTAATGAAAACCAGAAAAATGTGTTTTTTCAGTTTAGTTTTTTGAAATTGTAATCATTAATAATAAATTGGTTATAGGACTTCGTGTTCATCCAATTCTGTCTGTTATCATTACTTGTGATTATACAAATTGGATTCACACTTCACCCTCAACCAATTTTGTTAATCATCATGCATAATGATACCAGACCGAATCGGACTCCACTCAGTCCTATTCCCATTATGATATTAAAAAAACAATGACTCGAAGTCAGTGTAGCTAATGTTTTATTTTTCAGTACCTGTTGAAAGTGAATGAAATTAAAGTCAAGAAAGGGATAGAACTGGCTCAGCATTTGATGGAGTTTTACCATGCACAGGTCAAGTAAGTGGTGACATTTATTAATGAATTATTATTTTTTGCTCAGTATGTAGCAAATCTTTGTTCTTACACTTCCACCTCCGTAACTTCTGATGTATTCTCCGAAGAGGTGAGGATTTTCTTGGTGAGTAGGAAGGTGATTTATCACTCTTCTCAGATCAACTTTGAGTGAGTGATGATGAGCAAGAGCGAGTGACAGTGAGCAAGAGCGAGTGATGGCGAGCAGGAGCGAATGACAGCAAACAAGAGTTAGTTACGGTGAGCAAGAGCAAGTGATGGTGAGCAAGAGCGAGTGATGGCAATCAAGAGCAAGTGACAGTGAGTAAGAGCGAGTGACGGTGAGCAAGAGCGAGTGATGGTGAGCAAGAGTGAGTGATGGTGAGCAAGAGCGAGTGATGGTGAGCAACAGTGAGTGATGGTGAGTAAGAGCGAGTGATGGTGAGCAAGAGCAAGTGATGGCAAGCAAGAGCGAGTGATGACGAGCAGGAGCGAATGACAACAAGCAAGAGCAAATGACAGCGAGCAAGAGCGAGTGATGGCGAGCAGGAGCGAGTGATGGTGAGCAAGAGCGAGTGATGGTGAGCAAGAGCGAGTGACGGTGAGCAAGAGCGAGTGATGGTGAGCAAGAGCGAGTGACGATGAGCAAGAGTGAGTGATGATGAGCAAGAGCAAGTGAGGGTGAGCAAGGGCGAGTGATGGTGAGCAAGAGTGAGTGATGGTGAGCAAGAGCGAGTGATGGTGAGCAAGAGCAAGTAACGGTGAGCAAGAGTGAGTGATGGTGAGCAAGAGGGAGTGACGGTGAGCAAGAGCGAGTGATGGTGAGCAAGAGCGAGTAACGGTGAACAAGAACCAGTGATGATGAGCAAGAGCGAGTGATGATGAGCAAGAGCGAGTGATGGTGAGCATGAGCGAGTAACGGTGAGCAAGAGCGAGTGACGGTGAGCAAGAGCGAGTGATGGTGAGCAAGAGCGAGTGACGATGAGCAAGAGCGAGTGATGGTGAGCAAGAGGGAGTGATAGTGAGCAAGAGCAAGTGATGGTGAGCAAGAGCGAGTAACGGTAAGCAAGAGCAAGTGATGGTGAGCAAGAGGGAGTGACAGTGAGCAAGAGCAAGTGATGGTGAGCAAGAGCGAGTAACGGTGAGCAAGAGTGAGTGATGGTGAGCAAGAGCAAGTAATGGTAAGCAAGAGCAAGTGATGGTGAGCAAGAGCGAGTGAAGGTGAGCAAGAGCGAGTGATGGTGAGCAAGAGCGAGTGATGATGAGCAAGAGCGAGTGACGATGAGCAAGAGCGAGTGATGGTGAGCAAGAGCAAGAAACGGTGAGCTAGAGCGAGTGATGGCAAGCAAGAGCGAGTGATGGTGAGCAAGAGGGAGTGATGGTGAGCAAGAGCGAGTGATGGTGAGCAAGAGCAAGTGATGGCGAGCAAGAGCTAGTGATGGCGAGCAGGAGCAAGTGATGGCAAGCAAAAGTGATCGCTTGCCTCAAATGGCAAGGTCTGCATCAAATTTAGTTGCATTTGTCGGAAGAAAAATTAAAATATTTTTAACTCAGATGTGGTTTTTTTTGCATACAGGTATTTTCAGGAAGGAATGCAGGTTCTGGAGAGCATCAGAGGTTATGTGGAGGAGTCCGTGCATGATCTGCAACAGGTAAAAAGATTTGCTCCATTATCATCAATATTTCTAAGTTTACTCTATGTTTGTAATTAAGTTACAAAAAGTCTACTGACTACATCACTACTGTGTTAGAGTGTGAGGCCTTGGATTAGATCCCTGGTTTTGTCAAAGGCTGGAAATAATTTTAATTTCCTTTTCCCATTCTTTCTGTGAATCATCTGATTATAATTGAAGAATATTTTTTCATTTACCAATAATTTAGAGCCTTTGACTCTTATCCAGGAGCCTTTATTAGTTATATCTGCTGTTTGTGCCCAGTCTTACAATGGCTCAACAACAGCAGAGTGCTGTAGACTGGGGCTACCTGATAGCTGGAGTCTCTGTTTTGTCCTAGTTTGAATCTATAAATAAGAAGTGTTTCACACAATCTTCCAAATCTTGTGTAGGTCTCATATGGCCAATGATCATAATGTTGGCTCATTCAGTGCCGTGGTCCAAGGTTAACAACTTACTGTGAGTTTGACACTTTAACTTTGACAGCATGACATTGAATCTGCTGTAGCTATCAATTGTCTTTGCTCCTAATGCAAAACTCTTTACAATTTTCAATAAAATGAACAGCGATTATTGGCATATTTAAAACATACAATTCTCACACTGGCTCAAAAACATCAAATTTTGGACAGTAAATCAATAATCTGTTTTAAGTGAAGCTGAAGATGTGAACGATGCCCATCCAAAGCCCCTACACAATCCCCACAGTCCAAGGTGGGGAACGATAAAAGGAACAACTCCGACCCTGTGAGGGTGCATCAGGTTGCGAAAATGGAAAAAAGTCCCCCACATATCTTCACCTTAACTCGAGGTCGGGGTTACAATCGAGTTGCTTCCAGTAATCCCTGGTCTGCTGTGCCATACTGAAATACTGTCTAATGAAGACTGGCCATTGTGAAAATGGTACCCTGCAATACATAGCAAATAAAGTAGTTTTACTGTGGACATCTTGCTCTGAGCAGTCACCTAAGAAAGTACCTTCTATGTTGTTTGATCAGTCATTAATTCAACATTTATTGTGTGTCATAGTTGAGGTTAACTCATGAAGAGGAGAAAAAAGAATTATCGGAACTCAAGAAGCAGATAAAGAATTACCTACAGCCGCCAGAAAAAGAGGTAAAGTTCATTCTTACTTCAAAGTAAGCTACATGTCGGACATGTCAATAAATTGGTGATTTCAAGAGAGTTCTTGCCATGATTGTGTGTCTTATAAGCTGCAGTCACTTTTCCAGATGCAAGGACAGTTTTAGCATTGTGTGAGTTTGCTTAATTAATGACGATCTTTATTTAAACTGGTAAAACGTTGTTCCACTCATCTGCATGGAACAAGTGACGATAACAACAGTGATATGAATGATTAGTGCAATGATGAGTGTGGGCATGATGATAATGGTTATGGTGATGTTTTTTGTTATTTTTTTATTTCTTTATGGAGATTTTTTATTTGTTTTATAAATCAAGTACAATTACATTTTGAAATATTGTGCAACTAGGTGCGAGAGTGTAGGGTGTAAGCGAACAAAAGTTGACTTAAAGTGATGGTGATGATGATAGTGGTGGTGGTGATGATGGTGATAGTGATGATGATGATGGTGATGATGATCGTGAGGGTGATGGTGGTGGTGGTGTTGATGATGGTGATGATGATGGTGGTGGTGATGATGATGGTGATGGTGATGATGATGGTGATGATGATGATGATGATGATGATGGTGGTGTTGATGATGGTGATGATGATGATGATGATGGTGGTGGTCGAGAAGATGATGGTGTGGCTAGTAATGGTGACCTTGATGATGATGGTGGTGTAGTCATTTATTTGTAAACATTACCCAGTAGTTACTCCCTCGTGGTATCATTATCTGATTAAAATGATTTTACGTGAAATGCTGGAATATTTTGCATCTTGATTTTCAGTCTGGCTCATCAGGAAAGGGTGGTTATAGTTTACACGGTCAACAGGGAGACCAAGCGCTTGGGACAGAAAAAGCTGGTTACTTGTTGAAAAGGAGTGAAGGGTAAGTTCAACTCACAAACAGTAATGGACCATGATAGACTAAGTTTGGTTAGTGGGCACTGCCATCTGAATAAAAGTGATTAGATGAAGGAAACTTGCTGCTTCTTTTTTTGCAAATAGAAAATCCCATAATTGCTTTTGTTAACAGTGGCGTGGTAGGCACAATGGTAAGATCTCTTCCTTCTAACCACAAGGTCTCAGGTTCAACACCTGGCTCAGTTAAGTGTTGAACATTTGTGTGACCTTCTTTTCCGCCAAAGCTGACTCAGCTTTCCATCCTCCCGAGGTCGGTAAAATGA
>JAOCNB020367679.1:0-15574 GCA_026546465.2 Palythoa caribaeorum
GATTTTTGAAAAAAAATGTGTAAAGCATTCAAGTTTTATTTGATAGAGAAAGTCCTGGATTTGCTTGAAAATATCCTGGAAAGTCCTGGAAAAATCCTTGAATTTCTCATCCAGTAAATAGTGGCAACCCTGGGCAAAGATCTTAGAAAAGCACCAACCACTCCGCCGTCACCATAGGATAAGGATAGTACATTTTATTGCGTGATAGATTTAGGGGGTAGGAAAAGATACCAGTACAATTTGATTTGTACTCACTTAAACTGAATAATGTTTTATGGTAAATAATAAATATGGTAACATAATACTATGAATTAAACTATAAATGTTAATGTATCACTTATTCACAGGCACCCTGATGATGAAAAGCCATGCATTGATTTTCCACTCTTGGGGTACGACATCACTCTTATTGACAGCAAAGAATCAAAAAAGGGTTATGCATTCAAAATAAGCCATCCAAATATGGAAGCCTTGTACTTCGCCACAGACTCCAGGAACTCAGTAGAGCGATGGATCGAGATGCTTTCACTAGCTGCCACTGGACAACTAGAAAATGCGGCACCATATCTGCCTTACTTTTCCTCTGTTGCTGATGCCTCGATTGGCCACTCACAAGAATCACTCATCAGTAGTGAAGTAAATTTGATTTTAATTTTTTGTGTAGCTTATCGTCACGCAAACCACATGGCACATTGTGATTTCTTTAAACTCACAGTTTCGTTAATATCAATTATACATTAACATATAAAATTATATACCATTACAAGTGAATCATATTGGGTTTGATGTCGTTCATTTCCATTTCAAAGAATAATAATCTATTTTGGTTTTGTTTAAACAAAATCATAAGAACAATTAAAAACAGTTTAACATGAGATGTTTGTGAGCACTTACAGTACATGCCGCAACTCTGTTCTGTATTCGAAAATTTTTCGGCTCATTTTCTGAGCCATCCTCCGGGAATATCTTGAGGCCAAATTGCTCTTCATCAATTCCCGAACTTCTCAGTAGATACATAAATCTACAGCAAAACTTTGTTTAACTTAGATCTACGCCTTTTATATGTGCCAAATTTGATTTAAAACGTTTTAAAATAATAAGAACAATTAGTTGCTAAAAATGTTACAGTGGCACACAATTCCTCACTTGATTCTAATGATGACATGATAATTACCTCACAGGTTATCAAAACGTCAGTTACTGCTACCAACAACAGTCCTATTCAGAACTACACTAACCCAGACGATCTCACAACATAGTCTACTGTAACTCCTGGGCTCAAACTATTTACTGTTCAATTTTTAGCAAGGTCGTTGCGTAGGAGGAATAAATATTCAAGAGATCTTGCAAAATCCACGTTAATGTTTAAAATACTGTAATTGTTCTTATGTCAATTTCTAATTAATACAAAGGGCTGTCTTTATTAGAAATATTTCATTATTTGATAATAAAACCAGTTAATCTCTGAATTTAACTTTTTACATTTTCTGTCCATGTTTGAACATATGTAAAAAAACCTGAACAATATACGTGTTTTCTGACGGTAAATATCAGTAAATAATAACCTCATCTTATGGTTGTTATGGAGGGGTTTCACACAATCCCAACAGATGTCAAAGACAAAAAACAGAGTGGCCATGTTGGTATTCTAAACAAAAGAAATCATCAAAATTCTTTTGTTCACGATACACAAACATGGGGCAGTGTGGTTGGCGCAGTGGTAACATCTTTGCCTTCTAACCACAAGGTCCCAGGCTCAAACCCCGGCTCTGCCAAGTGTTGAACATTTGTGTGACCTTCTTTTCCGCCAAAGTTGACTCAGCTTTCCATCCTCCCGAGGTCGGTATAAAATGAGTACCGGCTTCTGCTGAGGGCTAACCTGCGATGGATTGGTTTCCCATCCAGGGGGGAGTCAGTGACTCATCCGCTTAACACTACAGAAACTGAAGATAAGCACCGACTCCAATGGACACTTAGGCTCATAAAAGGATTTAGCTTTTTTTAAACAACAATACGGCTTCTATGACGTCAGGTGAAAACCCTCCATACATGTACGTAAAGCCACACTGTATTTTTAGATGAAATTTACATGCCCCAGTGATTGATGCCATTCTTGTAATACAAATTTCTGTGGCATGTTTTCTTGTTATGTTTTTAAATACTTTCCATTCTTTTTTACCCAGGATGCACTTGAGAGGGAAAGCTTAGATGATATAGACAACTCCCAGGGCTCTCCCCATCTCCAACCTAAACACCATAACCCGTATGATAACGTCAGTGAATTTACTGCCGCAGATGAATGCGAAGATGATGCTTCAAGTGATGCAAGGTACAAATCCATGTAATTCTGTTGCAGAGCTATGATGTTAGTAGCTGTTCTGGTTTCTGTTTGTTGATTGCAGTTGAACTAGAAAGCAAAAAGATCCTATCGTCTTTTAGCCAATCACCTGTCAAACCAAAGCTTACACATGTCACATTTTATTAAGTCACGGTGTGCCAATGTTAACTTGTAATATAAAGGGAAGTCTTCATTCAAATATTTGAGTAATTGATAATCAAACCAATTGATGACGGTACAAATTCATGTAATCCTGTAGCAGAGCCATGGTATTAGATTTGATTGTTCTGGTTTTCGTTTCTGGATATATAGTATTTGAACTAGAAAGCAAGTTGCTATTGTATTGTCATGTCTTAGAGCAAAGAATTCACATCTCACATACGTGCTGTGCTTTGGGCCAATTTTTTTCTGCCGCTTAATGTAGTGAGAGGTGATTGGCTAGATATGTTTACATGCCGTTGTTTGTATCATCTAAGCTTTCCCTCTCAATGTTAGGTGTTTTATGAACAAATAATCGTGCAAAGCATTTTGTGGATCAAAATAGAAATTGACTTTTTCCCGGTAAACGAGATTCAGTTAAAGAACACTTGTAAAAGCAGAGCAGTTAGATTAGTTTGCACTCACGTTTAGATACAAATGAGTTATACCCAAACACAGAAAAGATGCGGTATTTCAGCAAAACCTAGAAAAACGTGCGATCAAAGCTGGTTTTATAAATTCTCGAAAAATTAAGGCAATATTTGAAGTAACTAAAATTACATTGTTAAACAGGGTTTTCATTACCACAAAAAATTGCGTATTTTATGCAGAAAGATAGTTTAGGACCCAAAAATTGAAATGCTCTGCGTCCCTCATGCGCAGACGATTGATAGCCATTACAGTACTTGAACTTCAGGCCAAAATTAAAAACAGAATCTTTAAGCAGAACTAGAAGTCCTTTTGTCCAATGTAGTAATAATAGTAAAAGAGACTTTTGAGCTGGTTAATCCATTTCCCTTGTTTAGATGGGACCCTCATTATTTCGTTTGGAGCCCATAATGAAAGAGAGAGAGGGTCCCTGGAAACCCACCAAAAGTCTTCTACTGAAAGCCTTGTTCTAAACCTCGCTGTAGAGGTGACTGTCTATGATAAACTGAACCCCCGCATGTGTAACACTGTTCGTTACTAACCGTAATGTCAAACCAAGTAAATCTGCTTTGCTGACCAACAATTATTAACAGAATCTGAAGGTTCTTGCTTTTGTAATGTGTTGTTTCATAGTGGTCCACGGACTTCAAACAATCGAAGCTTGCTGATAAGGAAGTTGTACTATGAACTATTAAGGTAAACATATTAATGACTAACGTTATCTCTGCTTCTTATTTTTTTAACTTTCTGGCCTAGCTGATAAATATCCTTTCACATATTTCTTGAACAAGCTATGGAATTAAAGCCTTTAAGACTAATCAACTAATGGCTTTAAGCTGTATCTAAGGGTTCATAGAGCGCAAATAACAATTTCAAAGTTCTGAATGTCATTAATAAACAATAGTTTAAGCAGTCTTGTTTCTATCTTTGTTTGCATTTATTCGCCTTGCAATAATATTCCCTATATATACTCACCAGTGTTAAACTGGCGTGTAGTCTTCTAGAACTTTGACACTGGTCTCAAATCACGCCAGTCGTTGTTTGGAGCTAGGTAAAACACTTCTTCATAGCGATATATCTACAACCGTAGCAACAGAAATAATTGCAATAGCGCCGTACCGTGACAAAAGTCACTATAACTTTAGGATAAGAGTTTTCAATTGCCTTGCGACTATGGCAGCAGTCACAAAAGTTCTCTAATCTCTTAAATTGCTTGAAGCAGATAATTAGAGATTAGCTTCTAGAGAATGAAAAAACATCATGACTGGGATTGTGAAAGATTTTTTTCAAGTACCCTTAACTTTTACTAATGATCCGTTTTCGCAATAAGAGCATTTAAATGTTTATGATTTTGATTCAAGGGCTCCTCTGGCAACACTTTAAAGTTACAGATGCTTCTCTGGAGACAAATAAGTTCCAAGGGCTCCTCTAGAGACAAATAAGTTCCAAGGGCTCCTCTAGAGACAAATAAGTTCCAAGGGCTCCTTTAGAGACAAATAGGTTCCAAGGGCTCCTCGAGAGACAAATAAGTTCCAAGGGCTCCTCTGGAGAAAAACAAGTTCCAAGGGCTCCTCTAGAGACAAATAAGTTCCAAGGGCTCCTCTGGAGGCAAATAAATTCCAAGGGCTCCTCTGGAAACAAGCAAGTTCCAAGGGCTCCTCTAAAGACAAATAAGTTCCAAGGGCTCATCTGGAGACAAATAAGTTCCAAGGGCTCCTCTAGAGACAAATAAGTTCCAAGGGCTTCTCTGGAGAAAAACAAGTTCCAAGGGCTCCTCTAAAGACAAATAAGTTCCAAGGGCTTCTCTGGAGACAAATAAGTTTCATGGGCCTCTCTAAACACATATAAATTACAACGGCCCCTATGGGGACAACTTAAAGTTGCAAGGGCTTATGTACAGAAGAAACAAATTGATGTTCCAAGGTTCTTGGCAGTTTTCTCCACATGTAATGTTAGATTGCAGTCACATTATCTGTCCCAAATCCCCTTCCTACCCTCCCTCGTTTTCAGAAGATAGCCATGTTGGTTTATTGCTTGTACCTATAGAGAAGCACCACAGCTGAAGGATCGCGGTCATCATAAACAGTGTTCACAGCAGGACAGCACGGAGAGCCAGAGCAACGATAATGTTCTGAAGAGAAACAGAGACACAACGTCCTGCAAGGAGAGTTGTGGTAAGCATCAGCATAAACCATTGCAGATGTTTTAACCTCCCAAAGTTAACAAACGCGAACGGCAAGCAAGATGTGTGCCAGTTTTGCTGAAAAATCTACTTGTTGTCTGGCAAGCGTTGAATCTTCTGATTCATTTGTTTTTGAAACATAGTTTTTGTTGTGGGTGCTGTTTTCTAATTAGTCGTTTGGCATGGAAGATGTTTTTTGCCAAGCAAAAAACATCCCGATGATGATAACATTGAAGGTGATGGTCTTGGTGACAGTGGCAGTGAACATTATGGTGTTGTTTGTAGTAGTGACAATGGCGATGATGATGATGTTGATGTTGATAATAATGGTGGTGGTGCTAATGATGATAGTGTTGATGGTAATGATGATGATGATGGTGGTGATGACAACAAGATGAGATAATGGTGGTAGTGGTTATGGTGATAATATTGATGGTGGTGATGATGATAATGTCGATGGTGGTGATGATGATAATGTCAATGGTGATAATGTTGATGGTGGTGTTGGTGATAATGTTGATGGTGGTGATGATGATAATGTTTATGGTGATGGTAATGGTGATGATGATGATAGGGGAGGTGACGACAACGATGATGATGATGATGATGATGATGATGATGATGATGAGGATTTTTGAGCTCAATTGCGGATTATAATGATAGAGATGATATTGATGATGCTGATATCGTTGATAATAATGGTGATGATGATTATGATTTTTGACCTCATTGGTTGTTCTTGTTTCTTGGTATCCAGGAACACCAGGAACAATGAGTCCACCGCACAGCGTTTTCATCTCGGAATCATCAGAGGCTATTAACCGACACCCTGCCCCATCTGATGAGAGATCAAAGGTAAGAGATTTGGTTTAGGTTAGAGTTTGAAAATGAACAATTTATAACATGAATCGTCCATAAAGAAAAAACAATTAAAACGAATTTTTAAGAAAAAAAATTGATTTTAAAAAGTATTTTATTCCGCTCAACTAATCATTAAGAAGAACAAATCAATGAGAAAGACATTTATTACCTGATTTGGAACTAAGAATATTTTCAGGAGAAAGACAAGAAAGGTCTAAAATAGCTGGATTAGTGATACAGTTTTGAGACTACAGTTAACCAGCTCCTACTCTTGATCCGTAATGGTTGCGATAATTTGATCTTATTGTAAAAAACAGCTTTTGATTGTGCTTTTCAGCATTTTAAGTTGATACTTAAACTGTTGAGGTGGCATTTCTAGAAGTGTTTTCCTTTTTTCCATATTTTTCAACAGATGATGTGATAGTATCAAGTACACTATTAGGAAGTATATGTCTTTTCCTTGTTTTATAACCTTGCGTTGCAAGAAAGCTGATAACAGATTATCTACAACTTCACATCTGATCATCTGGTTGAATTTGCCTAACAATTCAGGCCAATTGGCAGGGGGGCCCTGCAATGGATGTACACGTAACCACCACCCCTACCCGCAACACCCACACACGCGCAGGCCAAAACGATCAACAGCAATGCGTTCAATAAAAACAAAAAAGGTTTACAAAGAAAATGGTTTTAAAAAGATATTTTATTCCGCTGAACTAACTTACGTACTTGATAACCCCTTCCCTCCCCCTATGAAATGTTATGACAGAAAGTCCGCCATGTTGTGTTCTCACACACCCTGCTCCCCTTCCCTTCATCCTCCCCCTTTCCTCATCATGTTTCCTGGCTACGGCCCAGATCACATTGCCATTGCCAAAAGCCACATAAAAATTTTAGCCCATATGGAGTTTTTATCTGATATTTGCTAAGAAATAACTATTATAAGTTCGTTTCCACCAAGTAACAGTAGAGAAGAAAGTCATTTATCTGAATTACTTTTCTGTGTACGTTACAGGAAGAGCAGAAGAAAGAAAAGGAGAAAAAAGGGTGGACAGAGGCTTTGAAGTTAAGACGATCAACCCTTGGAAGACGTGCTTCGTTAGAGCAGATGAAAGACCGAAGTTCTATTCCTGACCTGCAGACCAACTCAAAGTACAAAACAAATACAATCAAGAAAAGCGGTCACTCGTTCGCTCACCTTTTGACCTTATTCGATAGAGAGGGAAAATTTAGTGGATTTTTGACGGAGATCAAGACGGGTAAATTTAGTACCACACATTTGCGAAGGTGGTGTGTGGTTAGGAATGGCGTTTTGCACATGTATACAAGCGAAGTGGAGGATAATCCTGTGAGTAGTCTATCTCTCATCGATATGTTTGTGACTGAGGACGTAGATGAGGAAAAACGAAAGTTCGCCTTCCAGTTACACGACAAGGAAGAAAAAATCCATGCATTCCAGACTAACAGCAAGGAGGATTATCAGAAATGGATGGGCGTTTTAAACCTGTTCACAGATCTTCGTAGCTCTCCAGAAAAGACCCAACGGGGACATTCAGCACTAAAGAAACTAGATTCAGGTAGCTGTAGTGACGATGGATCCTTTGAACGTTCAACGACTCAATCAAAAAGTGCCCGCTACAGTTATGATCGGGGTAGAAAAGATGACTCCTCGCAATCTCCCCCCGGTAAACGGCAGTCACTAAAGACAAAGTTTTCTCAGCGTGTGAATGTCAGAGAAATATTTAGAAGGTCTCACAGCTCTTATGACATGTCAGACGTTCTGCAGTGTGAGGAGAATGCAGGTTCGTCCTCAGATGTTAATACTGTGGCTTATAAGGGAGGTATCTTGACTGAACTGAACATGAGTGAGGGGTCTTATGTTCGAAATATCAAACGCTGGTGTATGGTAAAAGGCAAGATGTTTCTGGTTTATACAGATCACAAAGCTTGTGACCCTATAAGACAGATTCCATTAGACAATGCATGGGTCATAGATAGCAGCGATACTGCACATAAAGTGTACCGCTTTCAAATTACGATCAAGAATGAACAGTTTAGCTTTCTGGCAGCTGACCAGGCCGATCTTAATCGATGGCTGAAGAATTTGGAGGAAGCAGTTTCAGGGCCCCCTGAATATGAACGAACGACAAAATGTATGGTACGTATTCCGTCCCCTGGCATTAAGTTACATCGTAGGACTCAAAGCGAGGCTTTTGCGCAGAAAATGAACGAATCCGAGCAACCAACACGTTGCAACGTTGGACCTCCACTCACGGAAGAAAAATGGTCTTCTTTTGGAAGTTTTCGATCATCTGTAGTTACTGATCACCTCACGGATACACTGATGTCTGGTTATCTTCAGGAAATGCACGACAAAAATGGTGCAGTAACACTACTTAGGAGGTGGTGTGTTGTCACAAGTGAGAAGTTTCTAGTGTATTACAACGAAGAATCTGATAAACCATTAAAAAGCTGGAATCTGTCAAAAATGCACGTCGAAGATGATAGTAATAATCCTTCCACGGATTTGTTTGGCTTCCGTGTACGGCATGACGGCAAGGTGAACTGTTTTCAACACATCGACCAAGAAGTGGTTAAACAGTGGTTGAGCGTTTTCGCACGATATTGCCCCTCTTCTAAGGAGATTGACGACACTACTAACCAGTTACCACGGCAACGTTACAAGAAATCAGCAAGTGATAACGACATTAAAGCAGATAAGGACCACAAGAAATTATTTCGGGTTTTTAGTGAAGGAAGAGCAAGTGGGGTAAAACTCATCCGGAAAGTTTCTGATGACGGTCTCTTTCCACTCCGCAAATTCAGTCGTCCTGAATTGCTCAGAACTTCTTTCAAATCTCCTGAGAAGCCGGAAGTGAAATTACGAGACAAGAGTACACTCTCAAGGAATGAAACGGACAGGAGGTTTTCCTCGGGTAGTTTGTTTGATAGCAGTGGTAAATTCAGCAGCTTTTTAATGGAACTGAATTCTAATGACAAGTGCAAGAGTCAGGTCAGAAGATGGTGCGTACTCAAAGACGATTTTATGCTCGTCTATGATTTCGAGAATGCGAGAGAACCAAGAAAAGTGATTCCACTTGAGAATGCTAAAGTGACAAATCAGGTTGATTTCGAAAACGGTGTTTACCTCCTAAATATCGTTTATTCAGAGGACGAACACGCAAATTTTAGAGCAATGTCACGAACTGATGTGGAAAAATGGACGACGGTGATCTCTGTCAAGAACGCAGTTATCCGATCGCGAAGTGAACGAGACTTGCGCCTTCAGAGTCGGGAGGTTACGCCACAAATAACAGAACAGGCACCTTCAACGACCGATCTTCGGATCAATACTGAAGGTAAAATTCTAAGCATTTTACGGCACAGGTTCTGATAACCTTTTCAACCTTCACCAATGTATCAGTTCCCAAGTTCTTCTAATATCACTTTGCCTAGTATAAGTTATAAGAACAAGGGATTTGACAAGAAAATTAAAAATGTTTAACACATGATGAATTTTCAATAGTTATTATATAAACACCAATGAAAAAATACCAAGTGAACTTTGAGGCGAAAATCTGATATTTTCACATGTGAAGTATCACGTTTGCTATAATCGCACCTTTAAGGGGAGTTAGGTTGGCGTAGCGGTCATCATTCACACCTCTCAAATCTACGACCCGGGATCAACTCCTAGGCTCCGCACGTGAGTTGAGATTTGTCAATCTCAATCTGACTCCGAGGGTTTTTCTCCGGGTACTCCGGTTTTCCTCCCTCAGCAAAATCGACTCCCAGCTGATTACATCATACTGTGCTGCGAGGTTATGTATGGATCGTATTCTGAGACAGAGCGCCTAGACAGCAGCATGGTTGCTTCGGTCCAACCTTGTTGAGCTGCGTTCTTGGCAATTCAGCCTCTGGCTGCGAGAAAGGGCGATTAGTAAGCCACATATTTACCACCCTGTACCTTTACGATGCAGCGGCTTTGACAATGGCACCTTTGTCAAATTCATTGGTGTTTATACAATCAATAAAGTATTACATGGACACTTGGAGATACGAAATTTCTCTTCTCCTCGTTCGCTTCACTCACTTTTGAAATATTTTTTAGCACGCGGAGACAAAGTTTGTGTCTTCACGTGGCCATGCAGTATCCCCTATGTAGTTATCAGCATCGATAAAATACCGTTATTTCTGCCAATGGAAAAACTTACATTTTCAGTTCAAAGAATTCAAAGAACGATTTTATTGCTTGTACCACTGCAGGTTAATGGAGGGTATTTTAAAAGTTTTTTCATCTACAGTTATTTGTTTCAAAGACAAAATATTACTGAGGAGCGTGGAGATGCGATTTTCCTCTTATCATCAGATACTCTTTTTGTTACGTTCACCCATGAATGATTTTTTGAACATTTCAAAATAGATATCTTGTCTTCTTGCGACGATACAATATCCTTCGTGTTATAAATGACATCTGGGCTGGGTTGTTCAAAGGCTGGATAACTTTAACCCTGGGTTAAGCCAAAGTTCATGCAGCGATTTCTTCCTTAAGGAAAGATTTGCGGTTCTCATAAAGTAATGTTCATATTTTCCAAGTAAAAAACTTGCTAATTTCAAAATTACAGCTCAAAAATCACTCTCCACAAGGTTGTAAATACATAGAACATAGGTTGAAAATTTAACCATGGATTAGTTTTAATCGGCTTTGAACAACTGGGCCGTGAAGTCTAGCCAGTGTTTTCAGTGATTTGTTAACGATTTCGATTTGTGTTTGCCTCTGGGTTGCGTCTCAGGATACGGGCTAAATTCGAATTTTATTCTTCAAACACTTAGCGTTAATAACATTTTTGTTTTTATTTATGTATTTGTGTCTTTTTATTCGATTTTTACATGTTTTCAGTTTTTATTATTGAAGGTTACCCGCATTTACATGTTTTATTCACTCGTTTATAATTACAGGGTAAACCAGTAAAATAGAAAAAGTAGAGTTGCTGTCAAAGATTTTTGTTTTTGTCTTTATCCTGTGAATATCTTCAAGCCATACACTAATTAGCTTCTGATCTTTCTTTCACCTACCTCCCACAAAACAACTTTTTTTTGTACACATCCACCTTTACATATTTAATTTTACAAGAACAAAAAAAAAGAAGTTTAGGTGACAAGGTACTGGCTCCTCGAAATGACTATTAATCAAACCTAGCAGGGAGGCAAGTTTCCAAAATCCTCCCTTTCCCTCCCCTCCTGTCTTGTGCATTCACAGATTATTAATAAATATGGAGACGCTAAAGTGTTAGTTTCCTTATTAATTAATAGAAATCATCTTGCTATCTTTCGCAGCGAGCAATTCTCCGGAAACTGAAAGAAATCTTCTTTATCCACGAGGAACCCGTTCAGCATTCACTTCATCAGATAGCACTGAGTGGCGCCTCAAGTCTAACAGTTTGTCCTCAATCACCCCCTCTGAAGATAACGTGTTTACTGCAGAGTCGCGAGTGGAAGAAGTCGGAATAGGAGCTGGCCTTGGCTCTCTGGGATGGAAGACTCAACCCAGCTTAGATTCCTCCGAGGGAAGTGCTGACGAAGAGGCACCCAGTGATAACAACAAAGGTTTATATCCAGGTGAAAGTCTAAAAGATTTTGTTGATCTTGTTCTTAACTCGTCTGAAGAAGTGACTCGTATTCCAAATAGTATGAACTCGGTAGAACAACTTCCAATAGATACTTTACGTGCACAAAGTGGAGCTGATAAATCAACCTACTTGTGTGATACTAGAATTGAAACAAATCCTGAGCAATCGATAACGTGTGGTAAAGAAGGATATACTAAACACGATGCAAAGTGTTTTGAACTGAAATTACAAAATGAGTCGACGAAAGTTGACTGTCTGAGTCCCTCGCGAGAAATAACAGAAGGTTTTGAAAAGATCAATTTACGAGAACGATCTGCCAGTGACAATTTTACTCAAGACACATATTTTGGACCTCCGTCTCCTAATAGAAACTCATTAGAAAGCATTGCAGTGGCGCCGAACCGGTTAGCAACTGGTGACAACGATGCCATTGCACAGTGGCTAGAAAATCTTACAGACACCGTCTCGCGAAACACTTGCTACAAGACTACTAAAACTCAATTGATTCAAAATGTGCAAGGCATTGAAGAACTTAATGAATGCTCAATCAAAAATGAAGAGGAATCGTCAAACTTTGAACCCATTGGAAAACATGTTTGTTCGAAGAGTAAAAATAACGTATTTGAAAGTACAGAAAAAGGTTCGGTTAAATGTTTTCTAGAAGAAATTGTTAATTCAGTTGCATGTGACTTTGCTAAGTCAATGACCCTCGGAGTACAATCTCCTGATCCTGAAAACGTACACATCGACCACTTACCACCTCATAGTTCTTATTCGATGAACAGTAGAGACGTTCCGTCTGAAATCGCTAAAGTTAGTGTTGAGTCAGCCAAAAACCCAGACGTGGAGGCGCAAAACAGTCTTCATATCTTTGAAAATGCTGTTGAATCTTGTGTCGATGATCTGTTAAGTGAAACGAACAGTTTACCTCTCCAAAACTCTGTTTTTGCGAGTTCTTCTTGTGCAGAAGCAAGTACAAAAAGTGCAACTGATGTTAACTACTGTAATGGAACTGTCTGTCAAAATAGTGTTATTATTAACTGTGAAGTGGACGACCAGGGAAGTATAAAGCAATGTGGAATGCTAGAGGCACACACGAAAGGTGAAATTATCTCTTGCAAAGATCGTGAAGAGACTGTGGTAAAAAGTGTGGTTGACTATGAGGAGAAAAAGTGTTCAATTTTGGAAAGAAATGAGTTTGCTCCAGAAACTACAAAAGAACTTTTATTAAACAAAAGTTATGAGTCCTCGAAGGAGAGCGTCGAACAACTTCTAGAAGGTGGAGACTCTGCAACTGACGAGGTAATGCGCTGTTTTAATGAAGAATCGGAGTTTATTAGCCAAAGTTTGTTGAAGGAAGTCTCGGGCTCAGACAGAATGATGTCAAAAATGGAGTCTATCGCAATGGACACTGTTGAGAAAATAGATGGTAACAACAAACCAATTGTTAACCATGATTTGGATCCATCGGAAACAGCAAGGACTCAATGCGTTCCACAGCTACCTGTAATGCCAAACTCGAAGGAAGATGTTGACCATCAGAGTTCATCTGATACAGGCAGTACGTTAGAAACGCAGACCAAGGAGCAACTTACCAGAAGCCAAACTGATATCATTAACGCTGTCAGCGAAGCCTTCCAGAGCATCATTGACATTGTTGCGGACAGCGAGAGTGAAACAGAAGAAACGAAACTATAGGTAGTTGTTTGCTAGGAATCCACTGTAGCTAGTGCCAAAGGAACATTTGACGCTATTGTTACTAGAAAGTGAAGAACAATTAGGAAAAACTTTTGACTTCTCTTAAGTTTGAAGAAGGATCGTGTTTGCCAGACTATATTTCTTAGAATCAAAAATTTTGGCTGTCAAGTGGGGTTGGGAATTTTATATCACTTAAGGTTAGGATATAGGGTTTTAGCAGGCCCTTTGCAGTAAATGATCGCATGGAACAATTAATGCTATAGGCTCTTCTCACGCGAGCGTGACATTGTAAAATATTCCATTTTTCGAAAATCGGAATTCGCCATCAAGTTTGTCACATCAGTAATAATAAAATTGCAAAGTTTCGATGAGAGTGGCCTAAAATGGGCGAAGATATGAATATTTGAAGCTAAATGTTTTTGTGGAATTTTTACAAGAAAATGTATGTGTTTAGCATGATAACGAGGCTTGCAGGGTATGCAATGCCCTTCCACCATACATTTCTTTGTAAAATTGCTCAGATTTAAAACTCAATTTCTTGGTCAATTTAGGGGCTATATTTTTTAATAGTGGCAGTTTTACGATTATAGATGTGAAAACTTGGTTTATTGCATTGGGTGGTACAGGCTATAATGGCTCGTGCAACACAACAGAGTTCATGAAATATTGCCCCTGTAGCATCGCCCTTAGATTTGGATGGAGTTTATTGTGACTAATATTCTTACCAGGCCAAGCTTGATAATCAAGTGGTTTTCATAGCTTTCTTGTAAACGATAGTTCTCTGTCAAACAAAAAGTATTCAATTTTGATTAAATAGTGATTTTAAAAGTCATTGATCAAAAATAGAAACGAATAGTTAACTATATATCGACCAACTTATATGATTTACCGTGTGGATCTGATATTTCAAGCTTTAACCCTTTAAACTCCAAACACGACAAATGGCGTGTTGGTAAATTCTCCCTGCCTTGCGATCATGTGCTATCGTAATCACTGACATGATTGCAGAAATAGAACCATGTTCTATTCCTGCAATCGGATGTGATTATATGTGAACAGAGTTCTATACGATCGTCATATTGGAACAAACGTTCTTGTGCGATCGTCCCAAGGCAGCGTGGTTGGCGCAGTGGTAAGATCTCTGTCTTCTAACCACAAGGTCCCAGGTTCAATCCCCGGCTCAGCTGAGTGTTGAACATTTGTGTGACCAGTTGGGATTCTTAGTGTGTTGTGTTTGTGTTTAATGTAGTATATTTTGCTGAAAAGCCCTCTTAGGACGCGAAATAAAGTATGGATGTAGATTCAGGGCCTAAGTTCACTGCTACTGCTTTTTCGAGTTCTGTTGGTTTACTACAAATTTTAGATTTTCTTTTCGTTTTGATCTCTTAACGGCGGCGTGGTTGGCGCAGTGGTAAGATCTCTCCCTCAAAACCACAAGGTCCCAGGTTCAACCCCCGGCTCAGCCGAGTGCTGAACATTTGTGTGACCTTTTCCGCCAAAGTTGACTCAACTTTCCATCCTCTTGAGGTCGGTAAAATGAGTACCAGCTTCTGCTGGGGGCTAACCTAGGATGGACTAGTGTCCCGGGGAGTCAAGGACTCTCATCCGCTTAACACTACAGAAACCGGAGATAAGCATCGGCTGCAATGGGCCACTTAGGCTCGTAAAAGGATTTAGCTAGCTTAGCTTTCGTATAAGGAAAGACTGTCCCCGCATTCTCATCCTAAGAAATATGTTCCTTCACTGTCTACACGCACCCCTCCCCCAACAAAAAATCTTGGTTCGCGCCTTGAATCTGTACCTTTGTCGTTGAGTTTGTAGGCAACTTTCTTGAAGTTGTCCTCCATCATGCCGATACACACGGCCAGTGCGATCTTGGGTGCAAACTTGAGTGGTTTTGGAGGGTTTTCCATGTTGTTGACCCAGCGTTGGAACTCGAAACATGCGAACATTACAACAAAAACAGTGCAAAGCCCGAGGGCCATGACTGGAAGAGACACACAGTAGCGGAAGATGTTTCTTTTCCACGATGGATAATGCGGTTCAAGGCGCCCTGTGATCTCACTCTTTTGGTAGTCTCCCTGTGGAATTTGGAAAACAAAAGTTCTCGGTCAAGACTGAGTAAACGAGACTAGAGTTTCATGTAGTCTCAAGAGGTAACCTCAAGCGTGGACAGTTCTCCGCTAGTTCCAGAGTGACAACTTTTCTCTCCAGTGTCAGCCGTTATCATGTCCATAT
>JAOCNB020368299.1:0-5000 GCA_026546465.2 Palythoa caribaeorum
TTTTAAATGTGTCTTTTTTTCCTTTTTGAAATAATCACCAGTGTAATTATACTAAAACAATTAGTCACCTCAGGCTCCGTGATTATCGGAGAATAGTCACCTCGACTTCGATAATCACGTCGCCTTCGGCGATTAATTGTTAATCATTCGACTGTAATATATCTATATAAAATATTATCTAGATTGTACCTAAAGATTAGTCAATTTTTAAATATTGTTCTATTTCTGCAGCTCCAGATGCTCCTCAAGACTTGTTGTCATTGAGTGAACAACCGAATTCCTGCATGCTGTCATGGAAACATCACAATGGCAGTGAAACTCTTCCTGATGGTCTTGTGTCTGGCTACCTTTTGCATTTCAAACGATTGGGGAGTCCTGAAACGACAGAACTTCTAATCGTTTGTAAGAATTTATCGGAAGTTATCGTTGAGCAACTTGATGCGTTTACTATGTACGAATTGAACGTGACAGCTGTCAATGCTTTTGGAATAGGACCCACTGCGATGACAACTTGTACGACCGCAGAAGATGGTAGGTTGAAAGTGCACTGAGTGTCAGATCATAATTGCCAACAAGCCTGCCGAGCCAAGAGGTGAGGTTGGCGAGGCGGCAGCTTATATGACTTCAGGGAGAAGATCTCTATTTCAGCTACCTCGGCGTAACTTAAGTTAACAATAGCGAGACGTGTGAGTCAATAGACCAGTTTCGAATTCCAAGTTGCCGCTGAGTTAAATGACTGCAGATTCCTTTTGCACATTGTTAGCTTCACTATGAAGAAAATATTCCTAAATGCCAATGTACTTTTACACTTGTTACAGCTACGTGTATTGTTGAAGGTGTGATCTTTCGCTCTCTCGCACTAATATTTTTGAATATTTAACAAACAAAACGAGGCTAACACTGTGCAAAAGGAATCTGCAGTTATTTAAATCAGCGGCAACTAGGAATGTGAAACTGGTCTATTGCACTATGATTTTTTGGGAACGCCGGTAACTTAAGGCAACAGAAGAAAACACCTTATGACTTTCGTTTGAGTGATAATTGATGCAACTTAGTTTACAATGGGATCTCGGCGCATCATTTTGCATCTCCTGTTGAAAATGTTTTTTCGTGCACAAAGTTTCTCATAGCAAGCCATGTTACACTTTTCTAAAACATCTTGTTAAACTGGTATTATTTCTTTGTCGCGAACAACACTGATTTTGCTCTTAAGCCCAGTTATACCGTACTGATAAATCCTAACTGGACTAAACAGATATCCGCGTTTGCTTGTATGCTTCCTAAGTGAATGCGCTGTCAGTTTCTGACCAAAGCTACAGGAGCAGAGCTTTCATTTTCTTTCACCCTACCAACACCCAAAAGAAAGTTTGCGTGAAGTTAATGTGCGAGTCAATTCCAGCCGCAAGCATCCGCCCCCCGGGCAAACCCCGGGCATTTGATATAAGATGAGTCCCGTAGGGCCGGGCATTTGTCAGTTACTAATGTCCCGACCCCCAGGCATTTGCAAACAACAAAAAACTTGCCTCGTAACATGCTGTCGTCATTTCCGACGGCGCTCACAATAAGAAGAGCATTTATCGACCATAAAAGACCTATAAGAAACAATAAAACCATATGCTTTGTCTATGCCGGTCGGAGTGTCTCATTTCGTGACCGTATGAGTTTACAATGAGACCATATCGCTGTTCACGTTCGTTGATTTGTGCAATTTTATTGAGGCGAAACAGTTACGTTTATTAAAACTGAGAATGAGAACTACTAGTTTTGAATGTTAGTCTGATGGACTGGGGGGCCGGCCATTTGACCATCATAGTAGGAACGGGGGGCGGGGCACTTTTGTGTGATATTGACCCAATTTGCACGCTGTTTAGAGTTTTTTAATTTTATTAATATCTTTTTTTAAGTTCCCAGTTCCCCTCCAGCGTCTGTCACTGTTGCAAGTGCCACATCTACAAGCTGTGACATAAATTGGTCCCCAGTCCCACTGATACACAGAAGAGGAATCGTTCGTGGTTACACTCTATTCTATGGGGTTGCTGGTTCGCTGGTCCATTCAATGGCAAACTTGACTGTTAATTCTTCAGTATTAAGGTTTAATATTTCAAACTTGAAAATATTTACGAAGTATCATATTTTGGTGTCAGCTTTTACTACACGAGGGCATGGAAACTACAGTCACTGGACACCGACAAGTTGTCTTACAGAAGAAGACGGTACGCATGTAAAATAGGTCTTTAATTCATTTTTTTACATAAAAATGTTCATTAACATATCCCCTCAATAATCCACTTTTTTATCTCGTGTTTTTGTACTACAGTGCCAGAGATTGCACCTCAGAACGTGATTGTAACTAACTTCACAGAACAAAGCTGCCGTGTGCAGTGGAACTCTATTCCTTTCAGCCAGTCCCGTGGAATTATTCAAGGCTACCGGATACAGTTTCGGAAAGGACTAAAGCGTCCATTAGCGCCAGTACAGCATGTGGTTTTCTGTAACGTTACCAATGTGTTGCTTGACGATCTGTCGAGATATAAAATTTATAGGATACGAGTGCAAGGTTTCACTTCCAAAGGAGTTGGTCCCTTAAGTGAGCCGGTGATGTGCGTGACTGGAAATGCAGGTATGCAATAGACACATCATTTGTGTTCTGTTTTAAAAAAGGAGCTACTGCATTGCAACTTGGGAATAGATTATATCATTAGATCGGTGTTTTTATGGTACCGTATTAAGGTTTTTCCTAGGTATGACTTCCTCCGGTACCGTACAAATTGCTGCATTTATGTATACGATCTAAAATTTCCTATTCAGGACCACTAAATCAAATTAAGTCAGTCTTTATTTTTGTAGTGAAGTCCTTTTCTTACTTTTTGTTTTGATATATCTGTTGGCCTTTGCCTTGACCTCGGCAAAGCCGTCTTGGCTAAGCCTTGGTCAGTGCAGTGTACCAAACAAAACCTGCCTGTACAAGAGTCTCGTGATGGGCGTGTTTTACCATATCAATCGCAAAAAAAGGTGCAACACAAAGGATCACCACGTGGTGTAATAGTCACTTTGCAACGTGACTTTAGTGATTTTATTCAAGATAAGAGGTTTACATAATACAGGGACTGGGGCCTGCATATACCCTGCCCTGCTAGTTAGTCTAGGTGGGGAATGCCTTCATTAAAAAGTTTCCTTATGCTGATAAGTTCTTCATTCCACCGTTTAGCTTCAACTCGTGAGAAAGATTTTCCTTTAAATTAATTTTTGAATGGGATTTTTAGTATAAGAATTCCCTTCTAAGGATCAAACCACCCCAAACCCCTCCCCCTTTCCCCACCACCATGATCAAATACCGCCAAGGTATAATTATTTCATCTTTTTAGCTCCTAGTAAAACACCGGCGATAGTAATGGTTAAACTTACGGAACCAAAAAAGATTTTTGTTAAGTGGTCAGAGGTTGAAGAAGACTATTGGAATGGGCTCCTTCAAGGTTATCGTGTAAGGATCCAGGCAGTTGATCCACTTAAACGAGCGTGGTTCTATAACTTCTCTAATGCAACTGTTGCAGTGATGTTTTATAAGCTCTCACCTTTCACGAATTTCTCAATTCAAGTCCAAGCTTTCACAAGTGTCGAAGGAAACTACAGCGAGCCTGTCTACCTACGTACCGATGAGGATGGTACAAGTTTTCTTAATTTCTTTCTGCATGACTGATTTTTTTTCACATCTCGTCATATTATATCATACCATACCAGGCGGCCATGCCATACCATACCATGCAATGCTATACCATACCATACCATACCATACCATATCAAGCCATACCATACCATACCATATCAAGCCATACTATACCATATCATACCATAACATATCATGCCATACTATAACATACCATGATATGCCATACCATACCATGCCATATCATACCATGCAATGCTATACCATACCTTACCATACCATACCATGCCATGTCATGCAATGCCAAACCATACCATACCATACCATACCATATCAAGCCATACCATAGTATACCATATCATACCATACCATACCATACTATAACATACCATGCCATGCCATATCATATCATATCATATCATACCACACCAAACCATACCATATCATATCATATCATAACGTATCGTATTGTATCGTATCGTATCGTGTCGTAGCTTCGCCGTATACTAGATTTGACGAGTTCCTTGTTGGCCAAAGTGATATAAACACTTAATATTTGTTCATTTAATACGTTGTTAATGGACTGCACTATTTTTACAGCTCCCACGTCACCGCCAGTAAACCTAATGGGTTACAACACAAGCCTGCACAGCATATTTGTTCAGTGGAGATCTTTAACAACACGAATCCCGGGAATTCTCCGAGGCTATCTCCTACAGTACTATAAGGAACTAGATGGACTGGAATCTGCCCAGAACGTCACTTTAAACTCAACAACAACATGGTATGAAGTCAAGGGATTGTCATACAACACCAGCTACGTCTTTCGAGTTTTGGCATTCACGGTTCTTCCCGGTCCATTTAGTTTACCAGTAATTATTTCTACCGACGATACAGTGTTACCACGTACGTTTGGCTTCTACTATAGACACATATGACTAAATCCTTTTACGAGCCTAAGTGGCCCGTTGGAGCCGATGCTTATCTCTGGTTTCTGTAGTGTTAAGTGGATGAGAGTCATTGACTCCCCCTGGACGGGACAATAACCCATCGCAGGTTAGCCCCCAGCGGAAGCTGGTACTCATTTGACCGACCTCGGGAAGATGGAAAGCTGAGTCAACTTTGGCGGAAAAGAAGTCACACAAATGTTCAACTCACGGCTGAGCCGGGGTTCGAACCTAGGACCTTGTGTTTAGAAGGCAGAGATCTTACCACTGCGCCAACCACGCCGCCGTAGACACATATATTATTGCATATTTGGGGTCTTTCTAAGTTCAAATACATGTTAACAGATAAGCTTTATCCAATCATTTAAATTTCCTGACTCTTACAGCGT
>JAOCNB020368299.1:10000-15567 GCA_026546465.2 Palythoa caribaeorum
TAACATGGACAGATATTGCCCCTCTTCATAGAAATGGGGTCATCAGAGGTTTCCGTATAAAGATTTACAAGTTGTCGGAAGGGCCAGACACAGCAGTCATTATTACAGTACCGCTTGAAATGAGCATGCGCGAGAGACGATCGACAACTATAACGTACGACCCTCTTAGCCAGGAGTTACGAGGGCTTGAGGTGTACACTGAATATGTCATTCAGGTGTTGGGCTATACCATCAAAGATGGTAATTACAGCGCTCCTTTTGTTGTACAAACAGGAGAAGCCGGTAGGTCTCACGCTACACAAATATACTTTCCTTTACAAACGAGAACTTCATTTTACGACATGTTCTTGTATTAATGTCCACAGTATCTTCTATCACAGCCAAGAAATAATTCTTGAAAGCAGCGATAAACAGCGAGTGGGACGCCGCCATCTTGGAAGCTCTTGTGAGTCTCGTGACGTCATTGCGCGGCCAAAATTTTTACTTTAGTTTCAACAGGATCATCCGTTCAACAGCGAAGATCGTATCATCACGTCTTGCTGATAATCGCGTTAAAAATCAGTCATAATAAAAATGCCATTGTGAAATGGTTTGTATTGTGGTTATACAGAATACTTGATAAGGGATTTTATTGCAAGGACGTTTAATTAACAACTATACAATCTATTTCCCTAAACGTCAAACAACTCTTCAAATGTATAAATGAGTCACGTAATTGAATCTACCAGCACATGTAGCTTTATGTCACAGTTAGTAGAACACAGTTTCGTCAAAAACCCGACCACTGCGGCGCAACTCCACCTATGTGGAGCAGTGTTTATTACAATATATACTTTAGAAAAAGCCCTACATGAAAGTTTAAATGTCATAAAAACCAACAGTCAGATTTTTTTATCGATCGATCCTAAGTTTGATTTAAGCAATGACTGTAAATTTAAGTGGTGATGGCCTTACGGTTTCGAGATTTGCTTCTAATATTTGACCACCTACAATGAAAATACTATTTTATCCCGACAGCCCCTTCTATGCCTCCAGCCAACGTCACCGCTTTCAACACAAGTTCTACAAGCATTCGTGTCAATTGGAACCAGGTTCCACTTGGACATCGAAATGGCATTATAAGACGGTATAACATACGCTATTGGAAGACTCACGTCGCTGATAAGGTGTACAATCTATCCGTTTCCAGTTCTGAAGCACGAATGAACACAAGTGAAAATTTACAAGAATTATTCTCCATCGAGATAACTGGACTGAGGAAGTTTAAAATGTACACCGTAGAGGTGTCTGCCTACACAATAGAAGAGGGAGATTACAGTAGGCCAGTGAACATTTCAACTGATGAAGACGGTATGCTTGATTGAAATGGTGACCAAGTCTTGTAGAGCTGTTTTTAGGTGTCAATTTTGTTGTAATGTAAGACATGTTGGAAAGCAACGCTAATATGGTAAAATTTTAGTATTTGTACTACTGTTTAGTAAATAACAATACAAAATCAAAACATATCAGGTAATCTGAGTTAAAACGCTTGACCAATGGCGTGGCAAAGTGGTGCTACTCTCATTTTCTATCCTAAACTGCTTTGCAAATATTCTATTATTTAGCAAACAATCTCGCCAAAAATATTAGGTCTAAAGTTCGCAATTAAGAAACGACAAAATAACACTTTTATTCAATACACTGTACAAGGTACTTCTTCTATGTTGTGTGTCCACAAGCAGCCCAGGCACAAAATCAGCGTGGACTTCCAAATACAGTATTTGTATAGAATCAAAAGCGAAATAAAACTGAAAACTTGATTTTCAATTGGTCTGACCTTGTATTTGGTAGTCTGTTGATCCTTTCTAGCTGGTTTTACTATAATTTTAAGCGATTTTGTTGACCTTGCCTTTACACATAAGAGAAAAGAGAAAGGCTGGCAACTTCGCTTACCACCAACCTCAATTTCATTGACAATTTATCCATTGTATTCTCTTCCAATGACTCCAAGACGAACACAATACCGAAGGACAATGATTCTCCTCGCAAGATGATCTTGTGCCTGGGCTGCCTGTGATGTGTCAAATCAAAACATGAAAAACCTATTTGGACTCCAGCTCAACTCCAACGCATTTGAATTTGCAAATCATCAAACGCAAAACTTTTGGGTTATTAGGCTAATCGCCAGATTCTGATGATCCACTAGTTTAACGCATGATTGGCTTAGTGCAAGTCTTTATCGACAAGTTTGCTCCAACTAAACTCTTGAATCTGTTTTTGGATGTGCACATAAGCTGTTCTTATCGTAGTCTTTTTTCATACGAGTACAGTAGAAATCTTATTGAAAGTCCAATAACCTAGATAAATTGTTTGAAACAATAACATTTTTTCATCAATTACTTGCCCTTCAGTTCCTTGTGACATAGACCCGTCGAGTATTGCATATGACGTTCCATCACTGCATTCCTTCCTTATTTCTTGGCCACTGATTCCAGCTGACTGTAGAAACGGTATCCTAAAAGGGTACAGGATCTTCATTCTAAAGAACTGTGAAGTGAACGAGACGCTTACGAAGAACGTGGCTCCAGACATATCTCATGCGACGATAGAAGAGATAGCGGTTGATGCACACTACTGTGTTGGTGTGACGGGAGTCACAGCTAAGGGTGCTGGAAATTATACACTGGAATTTCTTCCTGCCGATTCGAATGGTTCGTGATTATGTCTGTTGATATGGCTACTTTCTAGGGGTTTCTATTCTAGATACAAATTAATCAATTTGAACATATTTTTTTTAGTTAAACACCATCGAAATGTTGTAGTCTTTTCACAGAGCTACGGGATTATATTCTATTGTGCTGCCATTCGAAAGAACTCGTTTTTAGATCTATTTATTTCTCTTAGACCATAATGACAAGTTTCTAGCGCTACATAAGTTATAAAAAAGTTTACTGTTTATATTGAAATCTTGAAATAAATATAAATATTGAATAGCAAAATAGTTACTATTCATTAGCGGGACACCAACTGCATGCAATTTCGCAATTGGTTTTGACGCCATTAAATTCTGTACCAACTGCAGAATAGTTTAGGTGGAGTAACGCACATCATAGTGAGCAGGGTAATCGGTAAACGTTAGTAAAACCAAGGAAAATAACTGAAACATTGTCAAAAATTTCAAAAAAAAGAAAGTTTTGATTTTTCCTGAACTGCCTTTAATAGAAAGATACTTTGTCAAAAGGAAGCCAACGTTTGTTAAATGGTTTGTTATTTTTGGAATACACCAACTTAATTGATATAAGGTTTTTAAATTTAAAAGTCGTTTCAAAACATTTTTACTTGTAGGAGTTTTCCACGCACCAATCGACATAACAGGTGATAACCACACAACTCCGTACAGCATTCCCGTCAGCTGGGAGCCAATCAGAGATCGGGAGACGGTGACGAAACTAATCGGTTACCGCGTGAGCTACCGAGCAGTTAATGTTGGTCTGGAGGAGACCCTGGGGCTAGTTAGAAATTTCACGGTGCGGACCTCAACGAAAAGGATTGTAATTGGCGGACTAGACACGTTTACTCGTTACCAAATAAATGTCTCCGGGTTCTCTAGAAAAGGAGAAGGACCATCTGGGTCTACTTTTGCTGGTAGGTATTTAGGATACTACGCCAAACTAGTACAAACTTTAAAATTATGCCGGCGGCGTTGTTGGCACAGTGATAAGATTCTGCCTTCTAACCACAAGGTCGCGGGATATAACTCTGGCTCAGCCGAGTACTAAACATTTGTGTGACCTTCTTTTCCGCCAAAGTTGACTCAGTTTTCCATCCTTACGAAATCGGTAAAATGAGTAACAGCTTCTGCTGGGGGCTAACCTGTGATAGATTAGTGTCCCGTCCAAGGGGAGTCAATAACTCTGATCCGCTTAACAGTACAGAGACCTGGGATAAGTACTGGCTCCAATGGGCTTCTTAAGCTCGTAAATGAATTTAGTTTTATATTAAAGTTATATATATGCATTAGCTCAAACGGCATATTTTTGTTCTGAATTTGGTATAGAAACAACGGAATTATCATTTTACATTTATCTAGAAAATTTTTATCGATAAAAATGTTTTCTTATATTACATTCGTCAAAATCAGTGTACCGAGAACCCGGTTTCGACATTTGTGCGGTCTCCTTTCGCCAAACCGTTCGGGGACAGGGACGTTATGTAGTTGGTCTAGTCTCCTCAGCTCTCAATCTCATATAATATCGCCATAGTCAAAAAGTGGCAAAACAAAAGAATTAGCATTAGCATTATCATTATCGTTATTGCCATTGTTATTGTCATTGTTTTCTAGAAACTTGCCGGTGTCACAAAAGGCTGACAACAAACTATTGGAAGTATACGCCATATGTTGACGTTAGACAAGTGAACAAGTCCAAGCCACTCACAACCAGTGATCTAAGTGGCATGTTACCTTTCATTTTCTCGGACCTGGCAACCACGTGTTGCAAAACCTGTAAGCAACACGAAGGCACCGAAGTGGACTTCAACTACAACGGCAAGAAAATAAAAGCATTACGCCAGAATAAAAATGAAGTAGCACAGTTAATTGACGACGACACAGATTTTAGTTTCCCAATACACGGATGGAAAGAGCAGAATGTATTTAAGAACTACTATCGTTACATACCGTTGGTAGAGTCACCTGGAATTGCTTTCATTGTCATCCTTGAAGATTTTGGAGATCCAGTGTGGCATGTCTTCGGCGAGATTGTAGGAACCTGGCCCTATATTCTTTTCACTGTGTTAACTGCTCTTGTTGCGGGGATCGCTATATGGTTTCTGGTAGGACAAACTTTTTTTATTATCCCCACTTATTTTATTCTTACAGTCGTTTTCGAGCCATAACATAGGGCCGGTCGGTCGGGTAAAAAAGAGTTGAAAAAATGGGCAATTTTTTTGGCGTGCATAATATTTACGATATTTAGCTTTATTTTAACTTACAGTGTTTTTCTAATGTTATAAACAGTTAAAGTGTATATAACCCCAAAAAAGATTTTTTTACTGTAAATTGTTTATGTATTTCTTGTTCTATTTTTGAAAAAAATTTTTGGTTTGGAATTTTTCTCTTCGTTTTACGGCGTGTAAAAGAAACGACCTTGAGCGTTCATGACCGAGTTTTGGGTGGCCTGGGTCCGAAACCAGTGATGACGTCAAATAAGTGAGTCCCTCATAGCTCAGCTTCGCTTGCAGACGATTTACCTCCAAGTGATGGAAATGGCTTCAAGCAAATCTGATTCAGAGTCCGACTGCGAAATGACAGAAAGGTTTTTTGACATGGAAGTGGAGCCAGGGGCAGAAAATGAGGAAATTTTGCAGAAGCAACAATGAATCCATATGAAGACGAGCCCATCGCCAGTCAAGAAATATTAAGTCTTGAACAATATCATAAAGAAATGCGTCAAGACGCCGCTGCCAAGGAGGAATTCACAAAAAGAAGGGATGGAATAATTCCTGTTAGTGATTGGTGAGTTTGCTTTGATTTAGTTACTGCTATTCAATTCCAGTTGTAGTTCGTGAACCGCCTTGTTTTTCTTTCC
>JAOCNB020368858.1:0-23583 GCA_026546465.2 Palythoa caribaeorum
ACAGAATATACCCCAGAACATCCAGGAATTACGCTTCTACCTTACAACAATCGAGACGGCCTTCCCACGGTGGACCATGCAGAAGAGAAACAGCACTTCAGTTTTATTGGTCACTACAAACTTCGAGATGCATCTCCAGTATGGAAATTTATTTTAAAGGGCCGCACAACTGGAATAATTCTATATGAATTTAGCGTATCAAAATCGGGAGATGTCGTTGATGTTAAGCGACATAGGGATAAATTGATTAGGAAGCCATAGTTCTATTAATCACATGCAGATATAAGGTCAATCATTAAAAAACAGTTCTAATTGATTATTGTTTCTTAGCTGCGTAGCTAAATGATTAAGGCGGAGAGGACGAGGCTTGAGTCTCACTGAAAATAAAAATAAAATGCCATAGAAAAACACACAACTTCTCCAATAGTTCAGTAGTATGTATTACCACAGATGATTTACAAATTATGAAGCGCTCACCAGATCCCGACAGAAAGAGAACAAAAGATGAATTTGATTAATTGAAGATTTCATAATCAAACGTGTGTGTGAGGATCGAATTTGCACCACCATGCCAGATTTCAAAGCGATAGCTCCTAACTTTTTTAATCGTGCATGTATCCACCGGTCTAATTAAAATGGTTTTACAATATTTTCAGGATTATAATAATGAAAATATTTAAAGATTGTTGTTTTTCTGCTCTCAACGTCACCATACCTGAATTTCGCCTCGTTCCCAGGGTCCTCTCTCATCCTCCCTCGAGAAAGTCCCCTCTTTGCGGCTGGGAAAGTGTCTGCTAGAATTTTGCAGATTCCAGAAAAACGATTAAAGGGAGGGGCAGGAAAGTTAAAGTTTGTCTCCACTGAATAAATCTACTAAGCTTATTTGGGAGCGGAAATTGTAAACGCGGGGAAAAAGATTGTTTTGCCAGAAAAATTGTCTATTTAACAATTAGACCCTTAGCCCGCAAGGACTACGTGCCAATAGTCCATGGGGTGAAGCCGTATAAGCTATTGACCCGTGGCCCTTAAGGGCGAAGTTCTAATTGTTTTAGTATCACCCAACTAGTCCAACAGCAAATTCAATAACAAAGTTAGCAAATACTGGTTGAAAAAATATTTCTTTGGGAATCAAACAAAAGAAAGCGTCACGCTCGGTTGCGCCAAACTTTGAACTCACTGTGCCATCCTCTCGCCTGACAGCAGCGTAATACATTGTGAGAGATTCATTTAATTCTAAATGTTTTAAATTTTATTTGGCTTGCAAACCATTCTTAAAAAAAGTGACAATATAATGAAAAGACTGGGTCCTCTGTTCAGAAATCTCAGTAGAATGAGCTCTTTACCTTGTAAGTTTTGTTTTCCCAAAACAGATCATGTGATCCACAAAGGGAATTTTGTATTTTCATAATTGTTGCGTACATTCGCACTTGCAGAGAACGAAGCTTCAATCAGTCTCTATTCCCTAGAGTATCATTGAGTGTCTCTATTTGAAACTGCATTGCATTCATAACTAAAGTCTAGGGACCTTTGGCCTCCACGACATAGACGGGAATGACGACCGTAACGTCATAAACTAAGAATTTGATTGGTTGAATTGTAAAAATATAAGCGTGCTGCACATGCGGCACGCACAGTAAAATAACTCCGTGTCGTCGTCTGCAAAACTTCAAAACCGTCTGTAATATAGAACATGCAGTTTACAGGCACGCAAATCATTACCAACATTTTTTTCTTCACACAATTTTGTTATATATAAGTTTGGAAAAAAAATAACTTTCTTCCTCGGTTTCTTCGCTATGTCTGTGCCAGTAAAGATTAAAAAAAGCTAACATTGGAATCGAGAAACTTCAAATTTTGTCCTTCAGTAAGAATTATTTGACGAGAAAACTGGGAATAAATTATTTACGTAATTCGGTTTAATCAAAATACCGCGGTAAACATGCACAGTGTCTGTGGCTGAGTACGGACAGCTACATTTGCCTCAGTCAACACACACAGACGAACTACACGACCACACGAACTACAAATGTTTGCCTAAGGTCGTCTAGACATATATATGCCTCTTCTATATAGTAAAAACGGCAAATGTAGTGTGTTTAAAACAAAAAAATCCAATCTATCATGTATCATCTAGCATAGGACCCTGTCAAATTGTTTAAGTAATTCATATCATGCTTGGTAGCTTCGTATTGTATCGCATCAGTTTTTTGCAAGAATTGTGGTTTTCGAAGAACAATCGAACAACTGAATGACGTTAGAATTTGCCCGAACAAGGACTTTACTGACTTCTATATCTACAATTATGCCTATAGATTGGTTGTTTTTATACTATATCACAATCAGAGGAGGAAATATATACGTCTGGAAGAACTTGGGCAGCTTAGACGAAGTATAAAAAAACCCCGAACATTTATGTATGTTTAAGAATTAAGGCTTCATTTTATCTTTTTTTTTCATTTAAATTTCCAACTTTTACTTTTATTTTTATTCTAATTTATTTTCATCTTCTTCTTTTCCTTTCATCTCAAATAACTACTCAATTAACTTTTTACATTATAACTACTCGAACGCATGTTGAATGGCTACTTGGCTTGTTTATAGCTTTAATAGCTATTCCAGAAAACCCGCACTTTCTATATTTATAGTTTTAATATTTCACAAAATCTGCAACTAGTTTTTACCATGCAATGGTGAATTAAACAGACTTGTTGAGCAACGTGAATGAAATTTTTGTTCACAAAGCAAATTACGTCAAAATAAAATGATCCAATACACATTGCATCATGTTTTTGATATAAATAAAGAGGGAACAGAGCATAAAAACTTAAAATATTATCAACGTGACAAAACCGAAACAATTACACTTTTAAAGAGGGCAATAAATTATTTCTTTGTTGTTGATGCAAGTAGCTTGTATTTTTGTGTTGGTCGCTTAAGTGAATTACTTAGTATGCAAGGCTAATCGGATTTGTTTAGCAAAAGCCAGTTATATAATGTTTCGTGCGCTATAGAAAGGCCCTAAAACCAGTTTTATGTCGTCCAAGTTAATTTTGTCGTCCTTGTATTAGGGAGGTTGTGCTTATGGGCTACAAAACTCCAAAAAAAATGTTTTGCACGCTGAGGAAGAAGGAACAAGTATGAGACTTATGAATCCACAATAAAACGCTGAAGTTGCCCATTAGTATCACAAAATACTTAACTAAACTTGTACTTATAGTAATTTACCTCAGTTTCAAACAAGCAAACGTTAAGTTCAGATCAAGTACAACACGATTCGACAATCCAGTTTGTATAAGACACAACTGCAAGTCCTCCACGGAAAACGCCACCACAGCAAAAGTTTATTAACACGGCGGTGGAAGTGAAGCAGAAGTTAAAAGTCGACTTTGGAAAGGACTTGCTCAAGGCTTTTGGTAAAAATGGTAGATAGCGACGATAAACTTCATATGATACAAAGGATTTATTTAAATTGAAACTCGAAACGATGATGGGATAATTAAGATAAGAGTAACAACGTTAAAAAAAGTGCGTAAAAGAATATGGTTTGCAAACTTGAAATACCAATTGGACGAGGATGAAGCTCATGCAAGACAAAGCTTTTATATGTTTATGCTGGATAGAGGCGACCTTATCCATCTTAGTGGAAGGTTGTAAACATATTTGGCATGCTCTCAACGTTAACCGTCTACGGACTTCAAAAGTACGAACACCATGTCTTTATCCTCTGATTTGATGGTAATAGAACGTGAAGTATATGCTTGCTTGAATTATCCCGGCAAAAGCTTGGGGTGGTTGTCAGGCTGTGAAAGGAAATATACAAGTTTTTTTTGACATGGCGGAACAAAATTACTGGTCACTTTTTGCAGGTTACTAATTAACAATGATAATAATAATAATAATAATAATAATCAAACTCGCTGATGATCGGACACTGTTCAGGTCATTAAGTATGCCCCAATCAATATCAGTGGGTTGGTTTAGGAGTTCTACAAAGTTCTCGACCCATATCTCCTTGATATCCTCTGGGGAACAAAGAAAGAAGAAAACCATTCTTTAATCTCACAGAATGGATAGCTTTTGATTTTTGTCCGTAAACAGCAATTTATCGTTGCATAAAACTCTGAGATTTTTGTCTTTTGACACTGTTCTGCTTCATCGGCTTTCTGCTGGAACCACATGCTTCTAATCTCTTCTCGAAGAGCTGTCCTGCCACCAGTGAGCTTTGTTGACCTTAAAGAGGCGTTAGATGAATTATTTATTTACGTTGGATTAACTAATTACAGGTCGTTGTTTTACTCACACGACAGTTATCCTGCTATCCTAAATCTTCAGTTGTCTGCTGGCTAACGTTAAGACTTAGTCATTGTCTTTTAGGCCTAATGACAGAAGCATATAATGATATAAATACAATGTTCAGCATTTGTGGAGTTTTGGAACAAAGTCAACAGCGGAAAGTAACCTGAGCTTTGAAAACGTCTCAGTTTCCGCTATATCCATGCATTTAGAACTTAATACAACACGGCTTTTTTATAGGTTTTTGAAAACGATCTGTTCAGTTCTTTGAACAAAAATGGACAAATCTAAGATGTTTTTCTCATCACTATTATTTTCAGATTATTGAGTTCCGATTATTTATTTTTTTATTTTTTATTTGTGACGATTTTGGAGATGACAGCATAGGGACACGGGGTCCATCACAAAGGTGCAATGGAGAAAAACATTTACAATTTACCATGAGCAGTAAAGCTAATATATAGAAAATGGCATTGCATAAAATGTATAATTGACAAAAGAGATGTTTATACTAATTGTTGCAAAAAGTACATATGCAACGCGTAAATGAATTCAAAATTGATGAGAAGAGCCATAGCGTACGAAAAGCTATGAAGACGTGACACAATAGGGAGAGCATTCCAAAGAGGACAGATACGAACAATGTAAGAATCATGAAAGGTAGATGGACGTGCGGGAAGAAGGCTAGGTCAGGCTGAGGCCGTGACAAATGTCATTATTTAAGATAATTTGAAGTTCAGGAATTAAGCGATGAAGTCGAAGTTTCTGTAGTTAATTAGAAAAGTTATGACGTGTTTCCATCGCTTGAATGGATTAATGACATTGTTCAATATGGCCACAAGAAATTGACCACCTATTCCATTGTTCTTTGATAATGATGTCTCACCTTTCCTTTAATTTATTTTTAAACATTCCGAGCTGCGGATTGCACCGAAAAGGGAAGACAAAAGCTTAATTAAATCCCTAATCCAAGCAATTATTGTGCCTTTTAAAACGTTTTTAAAACTAAAACTTATGATACACTAGCCTTTCAATGATGAGTTGAATTTGTTCGATCTTGATTTATCGGTGCTTGACTTAGCTTATAAATTAATCATAACAATTAGTAAATAAAATCACAATTGAGAGACCTCTAACGTACTCAATTTCCAAGATGAAGAAAGTTTTGTGGATCGTCATTGTTACTTCTGCGCTGGTCCTAGGCAATCAGGAGGTGCAAAAAAGAGGAGGTCAGCATCCTGTGCAGAATAGAAACCCAGTTACAGAAAGCAGTACAGACTTTGCCATTCTTAAACTAATGACAGCAACATCGCCAATCGTGTACCCAAGTGCGTCCCCATTTGATCTGTTATCGGATGCTTGCAGATATGATATGAAAAAGCAGTGTAATTACACGAATCCAGGGAATGGCATACGTTGCGATTTCATCAAGACTTGTTATGTCGCTGGAATTCCCTCTGACCTTGCAATACACATTTTTTCCAAGACCAAAAATGGCGAAATGCCTGAGAATCCCAACCTACCACCTGGTAGCGAGCAGATGGCCAACATGGGAACCAGATTCCAAACAATATTTCTTCCTTTCGAACCAGACCACGATACCTATACCACCCTAAACCCCACAGTAGCTCCTCTGTTTTTTACCGATGATCTTGGAGGGTGTGATATGTTTGTTGCAAGAGCGACCAACAAAGGTGACAAGCCCATAGTTTTTCCACCAATCGAAACAGCGTAACAGATCCAGTACAAAATCTTCTAATCAAGGGACAATCCGTCGATAGAATATTGACGAAGAATCCCGGGTACAAAGTTATCGCTCGCGTCCACTGGACTTCACTGAAACCCGCTAAAGAAGAAGAAATCGATAAATACTTGAAGACAGAATATACCCCAGAACATCCAGGAATTACGCTTCTACCTTACAACAATCGAGACGGCCTTCCCACGGTGGACCAGCCCTTCAGTTTTATTGGTCACTACAAACACCAAGATGCATCTCCAGTATGGAAATTTATTTTAAAGGGCCGCACAACTGGAATAATTCTGTATGAATTTAGCGTATCAAAATCGGGAGATGTCGTTGATATTAAGCGACATAGGGATAAATTGTATTAATCGCATGCAGATATAAGGTCTATCATTAAAAAACAGTTCTAATTGATTATTGTTTCTTAGCTATCTAGCTAAATGATTAAGACGGAGAGGACGAGGCTTGAGTCTCGCTGAAACTAAAAATAAATTGCCATAGAAAAACACACAACTTCTCCAATAGTTCAGTAGTATGTATTACCACAGATGATTTACAAATTATAAAGCGCTCACAAGACGACAGAAAGAGAACAAAAGATGAATTTGATTAATTGAAGATTTCATAATCAAACGTGTGCATGAGGATCAAATTACCTCCACCATGCCAGATTTCAAAGCGATAGCCACTAATTTTTTCAATCGTGCATGTATACACCAGTCTAATTAAAATGCATGGATTTGCAATATTGTCAAGATTATAATTATGCAAATAAAAACTGTTGTTTTTTCTGCTCTCAACGTCACCATACCTGAATTTCGCCTCGTTCGGGCCACGGTCCTCTCTCATCCTCCCTCGAGAAAGTACTCTCTTTCCGGCTGGGCAAGTGTCTGCTAGATTTTTGCAGATTCCAGAAAATCGATTGAAGGGCGGGCAGACAAGTTAATTTTTTTTCTCCACTGAATTAAACTACTAAGCTTATTTGGGAGCGGAAACTGTAAACACGGGAAAAAAAAACATGTTTTTCGAGAAAACAACGTCTATTTAACAATTAGACCCGTAGCCCGCAAGGGCTACGTGCCAATAGCACATGAGGCGAAGTCGAATAGGCTATTGACCCGTGGCCCTTGAGGGCGAAGGTCTAATTGTTTTAGTATCACCCAATTAGTCGGACAGCAAAGGCAATAACAAAGTTAGCAAATGCTGGTTGAAGAAATATTTCTTTAGGAATCAAACAAAAGAAGTCGCCACGCTCGATTGCGCCAAACTTTGAACTCAGTGCCGTCCTCTTGCCTGACGTCAGCGTAAAACACTGTGAGACATTCACTTTAACTCTTCTTTCTCCATCTTTTGTATAAATATTTTAAATTTTATTTGGCTTGCAAACGATTATTAAGAAAAGTGACAATATAATGAAAAAAGTAATGTTTCATTTGTTTTAAAATTTTAGGACTATTGCTAAGTGTCCTCTAGTAACGTAGCCAATTAAAATGTAGGAATTGCATTAGTCTACTAGTTGGGCGATACTGATAATTAATATTTATGTATCACAAAAAAGCACAACTGCTCTCAAAATTAAAAGCACGCTAAGTCAGTATTCTCGAACGTTTGATAGTCGATAAAAATAGTTTTTTCAGTCTTATGCTGGAATTGATTGATTTTCCCGAGAAATGAGTCTGTCCATTTTTCATTGCATTGATTAAATTTCTACGAGATATTTAATTTGAAATTTCAATTCTCTCTGGATCTTCTGTTCAGAAATCTCAATAGAATGAGCTCTTTACCTTTTACGTTTTGTTTTCCCAAAACAGATCATGTGATCCACAAAGGGGAAGTTTGTATTTTCATATTTAATGCGTACATTTGCACTTGCAGAGGACGAAGTTTCAATCAGTCTCTATTCCCTAGAGTATCATTGAGTGTCTCTATTTGAAACTGCATTGCATTCATAACTAAAGTCTAGGGGCCTTTAGTCTCCACGACATAGACGAGAATGACGACCGTAACGTCACAAACTAAGAATTTGATTGGTCGAATTGCAAAAAAAATAAGCGGTAAAATAACTCCCTGTCGTCCTCTGCAAAACAACAACGTGAAGTCACCATATTTGCGGTTTTGGAGACAATGTGAGCATACAATAGTAATTCTTTAACTCTCTGTATTTGCTTCACCATAGCAGTGATAACTGCAAATCCCTCTTAACTTCAGCCTCTTTCAGGTTGCAAGCTATATCGTGCTTGTGTCTTATCGTTTCAAGAATATAGAGTAAAAGGGAAGTATCCACTCTTTCTGCATCCCACATGTTAAAAACAAGTTGGAAAATTGTTTCACTTCTGGTGGAATGTAGAAAATTTACGGTGTCAGGTCAATCGCAGGCTTTCTGCAAGCACAATGTGAGGTGAGGAGAATTGCTTTTCGTTCCAGATCCAGCCTAAGTTCTGAACTCCCTGCATGACGTCTTTGACATTAGAGCTTGTCACATGAGTAGATGTCCTGAAGCTTTTCCCGTTAATTGTAACATTCCGTCACCAACTTTCAAGTTCTTTACGACATCCAAGACATGGGGCTTCTTGTTCAAATCTAGACATTTCGCTACTTGACTAGAACGATCCACATCAACAATTGGCGGAACTGCTCCAATAATATTTTCTTTGTCTGCGCAAAAAACTTCCCTCGGTCTGTAAAAATACGTTTCTCTGTCACTTTCCCCCAAAATCTTCAGGCTTCTTGGAAAACCCATGCGGGGCTTCATTCTTAGGTATAGCATCCATGTCATGTTTTGAAAAAGTGGTCGAATTGATTTGTCAAGGAACTGTGTATTTTAGCACAAAAATTGCATGATTGTTTTGGACTTTGTCTCTGCTTTCTCTGAAACAGACATTCCCGTGACCTTGCTAACACTTTGGTAAATATCTTCCGCAATGGTTTCGTCTTCGCCCTTTAAACCAAGTTTTTCTAGAGCCACTAAGGCTGTAGAATTTGTGTAGTGTTCTCCGGTAGAAAAAACATCTTCGTCAGCGAAAATTTCCAGAAACTGTTTACATCTCAGATCGAAGACTTCCGTTGCTTTGACTCGACCACTGAGCGTCTTTACAAACGGCAGAGACACCATCGCTTCCTCAAATCGATGATCTGACCTTGCGTAAACTACATATCTTCCTATCAAGAGTCTGTCAATTTCTTCGTCAGAATAAAATCTATCTATAGACCTCCGCGGACTGCCTCAATATTTTCTCAGTACAGTCCTCTAGGGAAATAAGATTCTTTGTTGCAGATGCGGTAATGATAAAGACACGAAATAATGTTTAGCTTAAACAAAGCATCTTATTTCCTAAGAGGACTGTATTGGGAAAACATTGTGGCAGTCCGAGGAGGTCTATTATAGTAGGAAATAATTCTTCAATGAGAAAATCCGCCTCTGTCGGGATTCTGATCTCTAAAAAGAGTGCGAACTTTTTAGCGTCCGCTTGTCTGACGTTCGGGAACTCTCTTTTAAACTCCACTGGAAATAAGCTATCTGGTGCGGCGCTAAACCCATTCTGCATTGAGACGAATGACTTGGAGAGTATTTCCATTAGCGGTAGGCCACAAAGAAGCTCTTTCTCCGGTGTGTCCAACGACAACGGCGTTGATAAAAAAAATTCCTCAAGAAACGCTTGCCCTCCTTTGTGAAAGAGCTCGTGGAAATTCTATGGTTAGTATGAGAAGCCAAAAAGGCCTTTAAGACATCCTGAGGAAATGGTGCATGAACAAAACTGCGCGTGACTACAGGATGCTGATTAAGGAAACAGGAAACTCTTTGATAACAATCAATGGAAGCATTTTCAAAACGTCGGTGACAACTTCATCAAAGCCGTAACAGCTGTCTTGGATGGCAAATTAAGCCTAACCAATAACTGGGAACGTAAGGGAATACCCTGAAACTGTAGGAGTTCTTGTTCCTTGACAACATTTTTCCGAAGGTAAATCCACAATACCTCCCGCCATTTCTTCGGATGATGGCTATAGGAGAAAAAGGAAAAAGGTGACATTGCAGAAACAAAGAAACAGCAGTGGACATTGTTATTCTTAATCGTTAGCAGATTTAGACGAACATTGCTTGGTAAACTATATTGACTTTTCTTGGTGACAACTCGTAGGCTTTCTAGACTCTACTCTGGAATTTTTTGGTCCAAAAACTGGTCCTCAAGAATTGGAAGACATTGTTGTCGATGATCCTCTGATGAGATATAAATAGCTTCACTGGAGGTTGAGAAGGGTGTGAAGACGCCACTCGCACAAGTAAATGGTTCCAATCTCGCACGTTCTTCAAAGTTGTCATTTTCATCAGATAAAGCAAACTTCAAAAGGCACATTTTCTCCTCCCTACAGAGGGACTTGCACCAGCGAGAGGTAATTTCTTTTGTAGCCTTTCCATACAAATCAATGATCTTCAAAAAATGTTCTGGCAAGCAGGCGATATCTTGATGGTCCTCAAGCAGAACGCGAGGAAGCAAGTTCTTTAAGTAGTCATCGTTGATTTTGTTTAAGATCGAATCCTTGACTTTTAGCCAGAGCCCTCCTCCTCTGTGAGTGTATATGATTTCTTTCTGGCAAAGTGAATTAAGCAAAGGATCTAGCAATTTTGTCCACTTTTTATGTTAAACCGCGCACTGAAACAGTAAAAATCTTAGTTGTAGTGAATTCTTAAAATTTCCAACTATAGTTTGCAGAACTAAGACAACAACTAAACAAAACACGAAATTTGAAATTGCTCAACCTCAACTTCAAATTTAGCTCATTGCACAAAGTTTTGACATTTGTAACTTACTTCTAAACATCCTCTGCTGTCACTTTGAAGTTTGTTCGTTGATTGCTGCCATTAAAGTTGCAACATAAACTTTAGGAACGCCTTCTTCGTGCAAATATCTGTTCCACAACATAGACTTGTCGGTCAACTTTTTATCCTCTCTCTCCTGATCTTCCTGTTCTGCAGTCAGGTATTTAATGTGACGTCTGTTTTGGCTCAATGCAAAGAACCATTGATATGTACTGGTGAACCTGTCAAGGTGGTCATCTGAACCGGCATTGGCAAGAAACAAAAACGGTAACCCAATAATTCTCTTTGGCTTGATGATGCCATGACGTTGCCAGCCTTTCCCTTTTATCCTACGGCTGAAGGAAAGGGCAACAAAGTCGCTTAAAATGCCCAAAAAACCAGCTACAAAGGACCAACAGACTACCAGAAACAACATCAGATCAAGGTCAGTCAAATTTCATTGAAAATCCTATTTGCAATTTTACTTCGCTATTGATTCCATACAAAACATTGTATCTCTAAGTCAACACTCATTTTGTGCCTGGGCTGCCTGTGATTTTATAATTAGCTTTCCAGGGAGACAGGCAATATAACGGAAAAAAACGAAAAAAATTTGAATAAATGTTTGTTTTAAAATAAAAACTGTCATTTGACTTTCCGAACTTTTTAACATACTGCTATTTTCTGCATTTTCGCGATCGTTTCGCTTCTAGTCATGCCCCCTGAAAGCTTGGGAGCCCGCCATATAACGTATTGGCGGATAATCGCAGGTAAACAAGACGGAAGAACACCCGTGACGAGCAATTTTGCTATACTGCTAATTAGCAAAACAAACACGAAGCGCGAAGATGGCTTTGTGAGACATTGCAAAAGTCATTTTTAGCTTTTATCGCGAGGGCGAAGAAAATGCTTTCGAGCGAGATTATTTCCATGTAAACATAAATTCAGCGGAGCACGCTACTGCCAGCACCTAAAGCTAAGTATTGAGTCGTCTGATAACTGATATTGAAGAATTTATACTGATAACTGATATTTGTCCGAAATTTTAGTTGATAACTGATATTGGGGTACCCCCATCCAGACTCTCAAAGGTAAAATAACAGTTGTTTACTATTATATTTGTTATTTTAACGTTAAATATATGGACTTTACTTTACAATGTTTTTTATATCTGATGCTGTCGTCGAACGGCGAAAGCTAAAATTTGATAGTTTTTTTATTTGTTTTAAAGTTTTACCATCTGACGACAGTTTAGGTAGCAATTGCATTTATTTATAGTATCATACTGTTAAGGAATAACTTCATTAGAAGCTCATTAAGTTCGGACAATGTGAATCTTTATCCGAAGTTAATGTCAGGGATTTCTTTCTTCGTGTTGGCTCGTTGCCCGCTCAAGGGATAAATATAATCTTTAGAAACCTTGGTAAACACTTTGGACCAACTCGATCCTGACAGCAATAATTTGAAATGCATGCTTGTAATGATTATTCAATGAGCCTCGATTTTATATCAACAAAACACGTTTCTTTTGTTTGCTAAAAATGATTTGCTGAATTTGTTAACAATGCGAGACAATAATTAACTCTGTTTTCCTTGTTTGGTAACCATAAAATAAAGTTTAATTGCGAAAGGCATCTGTTTGTAATTGACTAGATGTATTTACGAGATGGTACTGTGAAGGAAAACTGAGATGAATACTGCGAAACTAAAGGGAGATATGAAGTCAGAAGTAGTTTTTAAGGAGCAAGTTTCGGCACTTTCTTCGTCGTTGCAGCGTAATTGTGCCAAATTAACAAGTCGTTACTCGGGAGAATACAAAGAAAAAAACCTACAACAAACAAATGGGGCTGCAGATGTTACAGTACACGGAAAAACCTGGGAGAGCAGAAATTTGCCCGCAGTTGACAAAGCTTTCAGTCCGCAACGTACTCGGTGCCATGCGGATTTCGTTCATGAATTTAAGGCATCCAAAGAAATAAAAAGTCTGAATGGAGAAAGAAATTTGTACATGTCGAAGATCGAGGCAACAAGAGGGATTATGAATAGAATTAGAAGAACCACGCTGGAAGGGATTACAGGAAAAACGGAAAACATTTTGCAAATGACTTGCTCGGGGCAACGAGTTGGTTTGGCTGAACCAGTTTGCTTCAACAGCCGCCTTGGACATAACAACCAAGAAAGCTCAACTGACGGTAGCACCAGTGCAGTGAAACGCTTGTCTAGCAACGAAACAATTAACAGACAAAGCTCTGAATCACATTCTATTGTTCTTAATAAACTTTATTCCTCTCTGAAAAAGATTAAATCTCGAAGAGGAGAATTTAGATTAGGAGAAGCAGTCGGAGAGGCACAATCGATATTTCCACCTAATTCAAACAGGAATTTTGCAAAGAGAGAAGAGTACGTTCTTTTAGGCGGACGGTCAAAGCCCATTCGTGTTGAAATGAACGCTTTAGACCTAAATTTGCTCGAACAAGAATTTAGTTTGCAATTAAAAGCACGGAGTTATTCCAGTAGAGACGAAGTTGATTTGATGTTGGTTCAGCAATTTAGAGAAAAATATAGAAATATTAAAAAGACAAACGGTGGAGATTTTGCCGTTAAGTCGAACTGCAGAGTAGATATTCCTTGGGCGAGGCATATTGTCCGTGAAAGGAAAAAAAGCGATTTTAGATCAGCTGTGGATTTAGACTCGGGCAAAACACTTTCAATCCATGTCTACTTGCCTAACTTAGTTCCGGTAAACGAAACGGGACACGGGGTGGTACAGAATCCACGCACAAAAACTGTTGAGCATGAAGCTGAAAGTGGAAAAAATGGTTGCCATGACGATGCCGTCATGCAACTAAATTAAAACAAAAACTACTTTCAAATTTTATTATTGAGCAGGTATTTGTTCTTGTTCAATAATTATATAAGAAAAGATTTCGGTCATTTAGATGCGATCTTAACTTGTTTCGCCTGGTTTAAAGTTTTTATGTCTTTTTAAAATGTGAATGGAGTTTCTTAAAATATTTTTGTTATCATTTATTTCAAAGTACATTTTCAATAAAGAAAAACTTCATAATTAAGTTCTGAATATCTTCTAAGAGCTCTTTTAGCCAATGAATCTATTTTCATTTAAAGTTGTAAAAATCATTAAAGTTTAATTGTCTAATAATCACTGATAACGAAACAACTCATATTTATTGGCGTGAAGAGTAAATGATATAAAAAACATAATAAAAACCGAGAAATAACTGATCATTGTGATGTGTTTCAACTGTCTGGATAAATATTCCATGAACAGCTTCAATTTTATTTCCAGTACAAAGGAGATAAGTTTAGAGCAATCTTTTTAGGACCCTCGAGACCACAACAAACGGCCCTTTTATGAACATAGACAATGTGGCTTTGAATTAGCTAACACCTGAGTGTCACCAGTAAAGTCCTTGTGAGACAATAACTTAGGATTATGTTGTAATAAAACTTTGCGCGCGCGGCTGCCCGAGAATCTGCTATCGGTCATCATGCACATTCCACTACGCATGATATACCAAGCACAAGAGCAACTAGCACAGACGGCTCTCTGGAATCATTTCACTCGACCATGGACAAGAACTGAACGTGAATAAACACAAACCTTTTCCGAACTCTTACCGGCCGCTTTTGAAATTACTTAGAAACTGATCCTTGTTTTATTTACATTTTTGCTATCTGCATTCCACAATTTGGACATTTTAGCGTTACTGTAATTGGTTCATCGTCACAGAGAGAAACTGATGTGTCTAAGAGGAAATAATAACAGAAAAAATGCTGGAAAAACTCAGACACCCCGAGCGGGAATCGAACCCACGACTCACCGATTTCATGACTGGTGCTCTACCACTGAGCTACCGAGGTAACTACAGTTAGATGGGCTGATTTTAAATACTGATTCCAAGCATTCACCCCCAGACCTCGGACTGGGAATTACTTCTGTTGATCGTCAAGCAACTCGATCATCGGACCCGATGTAAATCGCTTATTAATGTAATATACATACGACACATTTTGAACAACTGGTTCATCGTCACAGAGAGAAACTCTGATGTGTCTAAGAGGAAATAATAACAGAACAAATGCTGGAAAAAATCAGACGCCTCTTAGACACATCAGAGTTTCTCTCTCTTACGATGAACCAATTGTTCGAAATGTGTCATATGTATATTACTGTAATTCATATTTTAGTTCCTTTGTATTATTTTGTATTGTTTGTTCACTTTTTTGCTAGTTGCATCTTGAGGTAACACTTTTAGCGTGTCTGTATCTATATTTTAGTTCCTTTGTTTTCCACATGTCCCTTGTTGCATATTTCAGTATCTTTATACTCTCGAACATTTTATCCATACAACCTGATCAAGACCACAGATTTGGTCGAAAATTTGTACATGCATGCGTTTTAAACAGATTAGGTAAGATTTCTATTTATTCATAGAATTTTAAACAAAACCTTACATTCACATTTTAAATTTTGGATAAGCGACGCGTGGTACAAACGAGACACTGTGAAGAACCAGATTGGTTAAAAGAGGAATATTGAATAAAGAATATCTGACAAAAAAGGAATTTTGAATATTCACCTCAAAATAACAAAAAAAGACGGAAATGCAAATGACCATCGCAGGAACAAACAAGTGGATACCTTAACGACAGCTATCCAATGACGTATTCTGGAAGTTTGAATGGGAAGGAAGGAATTTTTTGTTTTGTTTTGGGGGAGACGGGGAGGGGGATACCTACGACGGGATCCCGAGGCCTGATTTAAACTGCAGTTAACGCTGGCAGATCTTTGATATAATACTTTTACTGATAAGTATTTTTTATTAAAAAATCCATAAAAAAAGTTGAACTCACCTCAAAAGGGGGATGGTGGTACAGGCCCTCCAGTATCCTCCACCCTACCCCCTCCCCCCTCGCCCAAACCCGGCAAAGCGAAGGCAAAAGCCTGGGAACGAGTTTGGTTATCCTGCCCTTTTTTTAGGAGCACACATTTTATCTGGACGAATATTGGCAAGGTAAGTTATACCCTAGATTTATATGTATACAAGCCCAATGATAAGTAGTGAATTTCATGTGTCCCAACATGGAGGCTTACGGCTTACCCGCGCCTTCGAGTTAACGCTCTCACCACCACCTTATATTTATAACTTTAGTAGACATCATATAAAGTTATACCGGGCGGAACGCCTGCTAACTTTAGAAGCGACAACTTTGAGACAGTTTGAGACGACGTAACATGACTGAAAAAGCTCTCTGTTCGGTCAAACATCAAAATAAAGTCAGCCGAATCCATCTTTGAGCGTTCTTGCCTCTGCACGAAACGAAAGGAACATCTTCATCAATGCATACAAAATCAGTCGAGACAAACGAGTTACGTTGGTCTTATATCAGGTGATGAACTTAGTTGTAAGACAAGTACGCCGCGTCAGAAATAGCGTAGCGCAGTTATTACGTCATAATTCGGACAAACAAACCAGCCAAATAAAATTAAGTGGCGGCTGGCGTAATATTTTCAACTGTCCACATTACTTAAAATTTAACAATAAATTCGCTCGTTATAGTTCTCAAATCGCTACTTTTTCTATAGACCTTTTTGTCAAACATGTCTCTGTTTGTCCGAGTTACGCGGGTTCGATTGGTTAATTGGAGCTACTTCAAGCTTTGATTGATTAACTACAGTTACTTTGACCTGTGATTGGTTAAAAGCAGATATACTTCGACCTTCGATTGGTTAATTGCGGCAACTTCGACGTGTGGTTGGTTAATTACAGCTCCTTCGAGCGGTGATTGGTTAACTGCAGTTACTTTGACCTGTGATTGGTTAATAGCAGCTATACTTCGACCTTTGATTGGTTAATTGCAGCAACTTCGACCTGTGATTGGTTAATTACAGCTCCTTCGAGCGGTGATTGGTTAACTGCAGTTACTTTGACCTATGATTGGTTAATAGCAGCTATACTTCGACCTTTGATTGTTCAATTGCAGCAACTTCGACCTGTGACTGGTTAATTACAGCTACTTCGAGCGGTGATTGGTTAACTTGCTGTTACTTCGACCTGCGACTGGTTAACATCAGCTACTTCGACCTTTGATTGTTTAATTGCAGCTACTTCGACCTGTGATTGGTTGATTGCAACTACTTCGTGCGGTGACTGGTTAGTAAAGACAAGACAGAAAAACACGCATTCTTCGTCTCAATCGTTTTGCTTCATTTTCGTTTTTTTCGTCGATATGTTCAGCGTTACTGTTTCCAGTATTTTGAAAATACATGATTTATACTTTCAAATTTTCTATTATCAAGTTTTTTATTTTTTGGTTCTAAATATAAAAATCTTTGGAATTGAATTTTCAGTTTTGGAAAAGTACATATAAAATTCCTCGTTTCTATCAAGGTCTTTATTGATTTTAATCAGTGTCATGTCTTATCCGTTGCTTTTGCTGTTCTGTCACTTAAACAAAATCCACTCTATTACTGCTTCAAAATCATATCCATTTTGAAATCTCGATGAACTCAACCATAATTTATGCTTGTTTTCAGTGTTTACACCCGCTTTCAGTAACACGTGGGTTTTGGCAGTTTGACGTCGTAACTGGTTTTTCAGTGGTAGAAGTCGATCAGACTTCGTCGACGAGTACTTTTTCCCGAGTTCTTAGTTGCATGGCTAAAAACTCAGGCAAAATACTGGACGTCGGAGTTTGATCGACGCTGACAAAACCAGTCGCGACATTGAAACCACTCGTGTTTCTGCAAACGAGTGTAATGTAAGTAAGATAAAATCGCGCTTTCTATCTCTTAATCATTTTTTGGAGCCGGTGTTGGTCTAATAGTGTTCAAAAACCACTCGACAGTCAACTGATTTCGAAATGAAGTGGCGAGCCAGGGCGCAGTGTAAGTTCGAGTCAAAGCCTGCAAAGTATCACTTTATGGTCAGTGACACGAAGCAATTCATTGTCTCGCAACGTTTGCGAGACGAGTTACACAAATCATTTGAGGCCATGTACACGGCACAATGGCTCCTGCAACTTGGAATTTGTAGCTAAAATAATTGCGAAAAGTAGAAAAGTGTTTTACTTTCGGCAAGGATGTCTGTAACTTTTCTCGCAACGATTTTTAGCACGCTACAATGGCTTGTGCAACTCGTCTCGCAATATGGCGTCGGGAACAGAGTTGCGCGAAAAACAGCCTCGTGTAACAGCTGCAGAAAGAACTGCACAACACAAAGTTAACGTTCAGTTACTACCGCATTTTATCCATGTTAAAATCAAATTCTTATTTTCACGAATGATCGATTTGATAATGACCTTTCCTTTCAAAACATACTGTTTTTTTTGTAAAATAGTTACTAACCTTTCGCTTTTCAATGTCAAAAAACTGACAACACGTCGTCAACTTGATTTTTTCAAAGAAATAAAGACAAATTTAGTTAAAAGAAAAATTCTACATTGTAACTAGAACTTGTTTGCATTTTTATAATCCGTAAAATACTTTTTCATTTGCAAATCCGCTTCTTAAAAGCCTTTAATTTGCAAACTCAGTTAACATAAGAGCTTTGGTTTTGTTAATGGGTTTAAGCTTTGTTAGCCAAGACAGGCAAGCGCTACTCGAGCTCAGTTGAACATCTTCATTTTCGGGAGATATAGAGTTTGACAGTTAAGGTTACGGTATTAAATAGGTAAGATATGCCATTTTTAACTCTTTTCGGAAACTTATTAGTTTTAAGAAAATCTTTAAGGTTAAAGAAGTTGTTTTAAAAGCATTTATGGTTCTTGAGATATGTGATATCAAACTCATTACCGGAAGTAAATTTGTATGCACGCTATTTTTTCAAATGCGTTTTTCTCGCAACAGTTTTTTTTTCACCAAGCACAGCTTTAAAAAAGATTCCAACTCAAATAGATTTTGTTCTACTTTGCACGACATTTTGCACAGCGGTGGTGTAATGATTGAGCTTCAAAGCGGTATCAGGAAATTTTGATTCTCAGCTTAAATTAGTTTTATATCGGATGATTTATCAGAAAAACTCCTTCGTAAATAACAAATTTCAAGAATCACCTATAAAACGCAAATGAGAACGCCTACCAAAAGTCACTAATGCCGTTTTGTCAATCAAGCTGTAAAGTGGAAAAAATGATCACAAAGGATAGTTTAGCTCACAATCAAACCGACTTGGAACTTGGCGAAGGAAATAAATTGGTCACAAACAAAACACTCAATGTCGCTGATAGTGATAAAAAGAAAATAGAACAGTGATTTGAACCACCTTTAAGTTAGCTTTCCAGTGAGATATAGGTTTAGGAGTCCGATTCATAGTAAAGGAGTTGCGGATCGAAAAGTGAAAACATCTCTCAAACTGTGCCATAACCTTTAAGTATATATGTTATTTTTTTCCCTTGTACCCCAGTTTTAAAACCGTTGTATTTTCACGACGTGTTGTTTATATGATGTTAATGTATGCTATGACAAAATCTATTTAGTTCGGGTTCTAATCTAACTTGGTTATAAATTGATTCTTCGCTAGCAATTTTTTTTTACTTCAACGTTTTTAAACTGTTGGAATTTTTTTGTAAATTTCTTCCTGTTTTTAATTTTTATGTTTATATAATATTTTATCTTAACAGACAGAACAGCTGAATAATCATATTTGATTTTCTACCGACCAGCGTGAATGAAAAAGGTTCTTTGTTCTTAAAATTAAAACAAAAGTTCGAAGAAAATACATACGGAGATTCAGTTTCTGTGTTTTTTTTTGTAACAATATTAAAATAAAAATCAGCTATATATTTATTTGTACTCTAACATTTTTAGTTGTGTTTCCAAGTATACGCCCATTAGAAAGAACTAAGCGATGGGAGCCATTCGCCATGGTTCATTCGGAAGTTGAAAAGAAAAAACAGGAAACGTGAATGACGGCTAAAAAACAATTCCACCAATCAAAATTTGATCTGCGATTGAATTAATGGCAAGCTAGGAAAACAAAATAAAAATCTTGTCGAAAACTTGCCTGTAATGAGAAAGAAATATGTCTGCTGGGTCCTTGGCTGTGAAAAACTAAACTTCGCTTATGCGCTTTTATATCATTGTTGTTTTTACTTAAGAATTGTGTTTGAAGGAGATAAATACTTTCCCTCATAAAGTTTTAAATGTACATGATGTTTTATCTCTTACCAGACTACTTAGAAAATTTAGCAATCATTTGATTAAAACAAAAGCCCAAGAAAATGAAAATAAACCCCGGAATCCACATGGATAAAGCGTTGGTTCCACCTTTTTCTTTATATTGTCGTTAAAAAGAAAAAATAAAAACATTCACTTTTTTCTTGAAATAAATGAAAATGGCGATAAAACGATTTCATAAGTACGAGATAATAAATTGCACCTGTATGTAGTTTTAATAGCAGCTTGTCGAATTTTGATTTTTAGAAATTACATTTGCATTGTTTTGCTAGGTTTTTCTCTTTAACCTCAAACTAGAACAATAGGTTTAAAGATTTACATTTTGAAACATTAAAACAATATTTTTGTTAGAAAGAAATTGGCAAAAACTGAACAACTCAGCGCGACATTGATATTACCGATTTGTGTCGCCTCATTTATCAAAAATACGCCAAATTTTCGACACGATAAGTTATAAGCGCACAAACATTCAAAAGCCACACTGTTGGGTCAAAACGTCTTACCCTGGCAAGCGATGAGGAATGTGGATCGTCCAGAACCTTCCATATTTTCTTTCTTGTTGACCTTAAAAGCTGTTTATATTTTTGTTTTGCACTTGCTGTGGTTTTGTTACTGGAATAACTCATCTCGCCACTGCTTGTAACATTCTCTATAGTTTCCGTGGCTTCGCTATCAGTCGACTGCTCTTCGTCCAAACGCACAAATCCTTTAAGCTTCTCTTCTGCGTCACGGTGCTCATCGTATTTAGCCCAGCAGCATGTTTCAATATATTTATCGTCGATTCCCCAAAACGTTAATTCTTCCTCAAAAAGAGGACCGCAAATGTCTCGCGGACAGTGAAGTTTGCCGCTCCTGTAGTAATTCAAAATATGAGTGAAAACAACAGGATTTCGATCAAAGAAAAATTCCCTTTTTTGTCCCAGAGGACGAGCGGGCTCGCTCAGAACTCGATCAGCGATCCAAGCAAGCCGTGTATCTGGTACACTCGCCAATGTGCTTACATAAGTTTCATGTTTTTGACCTCCTACATTCAAAACGACACGGAACTCTCCCGGATTATCTGCATCAAAGAGTCTTGAGCGCGAACGAGACATCGTCTTTTGCACCTCTGAGAGTAATTTCGAATTTAGTCGGAAAGATGAAAAGCAGATTTTCCTGTAGTTTTAACGTGGCACAAGTGAAATTAAATTGCCAGCGTTTTTGCCTCAAAAGGAGACGTGTTCAGTGGTAGGTCACTTTCACTACACCTAAGTGATGAATAGCCCGCGGCAAGTGTGCTGTGCTTCTAAAACAAAAATACAATATAAGTGTCAATCAGCGACTAAAGTTACCGTAGGCCACTGAGCAAATCCGATTCTATATCCGACGTATACTAATCAAGATAACTTCGATAAATATCCTATAAAAATTATAGAAACTCCAAAGCGCTTCCTCTGCTTTTTCGATTTGGCACAAAATGCGCCAACAATACAAAAAAAAACGACAAATTATCGGACAATAAGACATGCTAACGAACTGACCTTTGTGACTTGGTCAAACACAAAACTTTAGCTCTAAAGGGATCAAAGAATCAGTCTATTGGAATAAGGCTTTCCGACTTTATTTTCCCGGTTCGGTTCTTTAATATAAACACACTTCCCAAGTTGTATTTGTAGCAGGTTTTTGTGTGTGTATGTGAGAGGAAACATGGTTTCCTTAGAAAGAAATAAAAACGTTCAGAGGCTCCCTGATGATTGACTTTGCTTGTGTAATGTGGTTTAAACTATTCACATTGGTTGACTTAATTTCTTTAAACATTAAAGATTAAAATCCCCCCAAATCCCAAATGTAAAGGCAAGCAAGCCCAGTTAACTAAAATGCTATATTTTTAACACAATTTGCATTTTTGTTGTGAAAATAAATAGCTATAACTAAAAAGTGCGTGTCATTAAGGGTTTTTCGAAATGGGCGCCTGAAAGAAACGAAAACAATTCATTGTTTCTGTAAACCATTACTACATTGTCTGTCATTTCATTCATGATGATGCTAAAACCATAAGTTAAATTAGTGGCAGCTTTGCAAGAGCCAATAATTGCATGAATGAATCGCTTTAGATTCCTTTAATAAAAAACAGATTATACAGACTTACAGTGTTTGCTTTTTTCGTGTCATAAAGAGAGATATAAATATGTTTTAGCTTCAAATTCGATGGCATAATTCGGATTCGAGAATTTATCAAGAGAAACTCCGGGCATTAAGGCGACAACAAGCAAGAATACAAATTGATTGCCCGATCAAGTTTAATTATTCACTCTAGTTATCGAAAAAAATAATATCCTTACGATAATATCATTAACCGTTGCATGTCCTATAGTTAAACCCACTGATTTTAGATAAACCAAGAAAATCTCAACTTTGTACCGTTGGTTGAAATCCTACAAAGTGATCATTCATTTTGTTTATTTTGAAATGGAGATTCAGAAAATATCGCGAAATTCAGAATTTGGCAATTTAAACAATCTTTGTTTTCGGTATTTTCCTGTATTTACGGCCCATTTTTGATGTTATAAAAACAAGAATTGTTTTTTCAAAAACATCAGAAAAAATCAATATTCAGTAGCGACTAACAACGTTTAGGAATCACCTTCGAAATATTTTGTCTTAATAGCGCACAAAAAACACTCGATCAAATAAACTGTTTAAGGTGATCAGATACACGTGGCCGGATTTTTCGTCACGTGCAGCTTGTCTCATAACACCATTGCGAGACCAGTTGCAGGAGCTATTGTAGCGTGTAACACCCCGTGCAATGATTAAAATTGTTGTGAAACAAATTACAGACATTGCTGCTGAATTTAAAATACAGTGTGGATACATACTGCAATTTTTTCTCGCGCTCGCAATGTAATTTCTGATTTTGCGTTGACAGCCGAGGCAAATTTGCACCGTGTATCATGCCCACGACTTTGACCGCAACGATATCTCGCAACGAAAAAAATCGTTGCAGGAAATAAAAAAATTTGAACTTTTCTCAGCAACATTTTCAGGATTGCACGTCTAAAAGAAAATATGATAGACGCTGCAATCTTTCACTGCAGCAAAGTTTCGAAATTGCATTGCAAGCGCGAGAAAAAATTGCAGCGTACGTGTATCCACAGCTTTACTTTTTGCAATGATTTCAGTTACAAATTTCAAGTTGCAAGGAGCCATTGCATGTTGGGAGACAAGTAGCACGAAAAATTGTCACGTGTAACATCACGTTTAACAAATTACCTTTAGCACAAGTAAAACTTTATAACAAAAACTTAAGCACATTAAATTTTTGCACTCAGAATAAAGACTATGGTTTACCACAATATGTTTATTTCAAAAACAATATATAAACTTTACTAAAAGACGAATAAATCTATTATAATTAAACTACGTTTCCGTGTAACATACAGTATAATCAAGTTCTATACATTCTTAAAAAGTTGAAAACATGCAATAAAAAGTTTATTATAATAATTACAATTTCCTCAAATCTGATTGGCCTATTCTGAACTCTATTTTTCCCTAATCGCCTTGGAA
>JAOCNB020368859.1:0-15561 GCA_026546465.2 Palythoa caribaeorum
GTCCACCATTTTGGAACTTGATACCACTCTATCCACAATGCCATGCGCGCGTTCTGTTATAGAGGGATTCGAGAATTGATGACCCAAGACTGTAAATGTTGCAAAAGACCCGGCATGCGATTTCCGGCTCGGTGGGGGATTTGTTGATTTCAAGAACAACTCGTTTTTTGAATGCACTCAAGAAAAAAACACAGCGAAATCTAAGGAGGCAGATTTCGTCTCGTGTTTGCACCTGAGAAAACTAGAATGGACAGGTTTTTTATTTTCATTTCCTTGCATAAATACAGATCTTATCTTTTATATTAATATTGATATATTGCATCACCTCGCGTGAGGCAGACACGTGGTAGCTCGGCGCTGCGCGCTCGCGAAACAAGCAAACACTTTCGTTTCCGTCAAACACAGCAGCTGACGACAAAGTTCAAACGGTCTTTCAAAATGAAGCTACTCTGCTGTCAATTCCCAAACAAGGAAGGAAAACACAGCCAGAACAAGAAAGCTTCAATCCCGAGAAAGCAAAAAATTTCATATAGTGTGGGACATGTTTTCAACGATCTGTGCTCGGCAGTTTGGTTCACATATCTGCTGGTATATTTTAACAAGGTCGTCGGTTTGTCTACGAGCAATACTGGCGTGATTTTCTTGGTTGCTCAAGGCGCCGATGCACTGTTAACTCCATTTATAGGAATTGGATGTGATCGATACGTTTGTAAAGTTTTTGCTTCGTACGGGAAGAGAAAAGTTTGGCATTTGATCGGCAGTATCTTTGTTGCTATAACATGGCCGTTCATATTTAGTCCATGTCTCGTGTGTGGTTCGAACAGCCCTGAATGGCACGCAATTCTCTACTATGGAGCCATTGTAGTTGTGTTTCATGTTGGATGGGCCAGTGTACAAATTGCCCATCTGTCTTTGATACCAGAAATCGCAAGAAGAGCAAGTGAAATCGTGGAACTCAATGCAATCAGGTCGGTATATAGTCTCATTCATCGATGTCTTTCCCGCCTGAAGGCTTTTCCCTAAATTACAGCAATGAATTTTTTTTAAAATAGCTTACAAGCCACGACGTGCTTTAATTGCAAGTTGTTTACTGGTAAACTAGTTCCTAGTGGGATAAAGAATTAAAGATCTAAGTTAAGTTGCTAGTCTTACTCGATCTGCAACCTAGTTTCAAAATTTAATCTACCAGTAATAACAAAAATTTGATTTGCAAGCTGTTATCATATTTTGCTTCAGTGCCCATGAAACCACAAATCGGAAGTATAGACGCCTCGAAGTCCTTCAAAAAAGATTGAGTTCTCTTTCGTAGTTATTTTTTACTTTTCACATATCTAAACACGATTAGCTCTTATAGTGTATTTTACCGCGGCAAGTGACTTTTTTTTCAAAGCTTTTTTAAAAAGAGCGAAACAAAGTCAGGTAGTCTTGAAGTCCAGTTTTAATATTTCAAAAGTACAGTTTGAATTTGTACAAGATTAAGTCAGTTTTATGAACAAGAATCTTTTATTCTTTAGTAAAACAAAATTCGAGACTTAAAATTCAAACTACTTTCTGTAGGCAGCCATTTTGGACTGATTTCGGGAAACTTTACCATTCTCTGAACTTTGGTCCGAAGCCGGTTTGTTTTGTTATTCAAAATAAAAACATTTATAAATCGTCCGCCATAAATATAATTCTCGGAAACTGACATTGTTGTCATAGAAACAAAAATCTTTCAGTGAATTGCATTGAATGTGTCGGCGAAAAGTAATAATTATTGCAGTATTAATTGAATGAACTCGAAGTCGAAGTTGGCAAACTAATTTGGCTGGCACTTTGTCTTCTAGTGTTTTATAGTTAATAGTTTGGAGAGCAAATTCAACAAAGTTCATTAACTTTGGTCTAATTTTAGTATTTGAGCTTTTGAAAACCCATGTCCACAATGCTTATGGCCGAGCTTAACTTTAATATAGCTTTTGAGTTCTAAACAGAAAGTTTTAGATTAAAGTAACCCATTACTCTTATTTGAAAAACAAGCATTGAAGCTTAAAACAAACACCTGTTATTGTTTATTATTTAATAACCTTGGAATTTTCAGTATCAGGGTTTCCTGGCAGGATGGTTGGTACAGTGGTAAGATCTCTAGCTGAGTGGAGTGTAGGACATTTGTGTATGACAAAGTTGACTCAGCTTTCCATCCTCCCAAGGTTGGTAAAATGAGTACCCGCTTCGTTCTGCTGAAGGCTAACCTGTGATGGATTAGTGTCCCAGTCATGGGGGTCACTACTCTAATTCACTTAATACTACAGAAAACAGAGTCTCCAACAAGCAGTACTCTTGTAAAAGAATTCACTCATATTTATACAGGTAGCTAACATAATTATAAATAGGTGTATCAAGGCGTTTCTATAGAAGTTACATAGTTGGCATCTTTGTATACCACATAGGAAATTAGCGTAGGCAACTAAGTAAACCTCATGTACATCTAGGAAATGACTAAGCTCTGCTAAAAAGTGCTAATTAACTTATGTGGGTGTGATATCAGAGCATAATCTTAACATCATTGTTCTCGGAATTTTAAATAAGGTCTTTTCACATTCTGCTATGTTCAGTTTCTTGCAACAACTATGTGCAGGTGCTCAGGTCGATGCATTCCAGTGTGCAGTAATTATAGTTACTATATTTGTTCTTTTGCATCGTTGTTGGCATTGCTGTCCTTATTGCACAATGTTCCTAACATGTCTAAGGCCACCGCACACTTTTGCAATAACATGCAATTTTCAGTGCATGCAGCTGAAATTGCAGGTTGTCACTGACAGCTGCTGACACGTGCATCAATCAGCAATAGAATAGTCAAAATGGTGCTGTATCTTCCAGATGGGATGTAATGGCTGTACTGTTGGTAATGATATTGCGAAGACGAAGAAAACAGTTTAAAACAAAATGCACTACTTAGTAAAAACAGTAGATTTTGAAAAGAGGCTCTCTTAGCTAGATTGGTTCAGAGTCTACAGAAAGAACTTGTGATCGAGCAACTGTGAAAGTTGAAGAAAATTTCAGGAGATTTTTTTAAGCTTAACCCCTGAATCTTTCACTTCTTCTTTTTCCACTGACCATGTACTTGCCATCTTTCTTTGCAAACAACACATCATGTGATTAAAAGGTGGTTTATCATTGGTAGTTTCGAATATTAAGTTGCACATTGTCTTGTATTTACCGCACACATGTGCCTGAAGAACCAATTACTTGCAATTATGTGTAAAAAATTTCAAACATGTTTGATCCATGCACATGTTTTGGAAACTGCGTGTCGCAGTCCTCTGCAAACAGTGCAATCAAAGGAGCAATTTGATGCAATTTTGATTGCATGCATTGAAAATTGCATGTTATCGCAAAGTTCTGCAGTGGGCTTTGTAGAGACACACAGCCAAACAAATTACAAATGTTTGCCCAAGTTTCTCTAATATAAAAATGGCCATTGACAGCAGTTCAAAGCCAACTCCAGACATAGAAAAATAATTCAGAGTCGTATAACTATGCAGACATTGGTAATTTACGGTTTTCATTTTTATACTGGTTTCTTCTTGTTTTGGCACTGTTTAGGTCTGGCCTCACCTTCGTTTGCGGTATCTACATATATGGTGTGACCTGGATTCTTCTTGGCCAGGCAAATGAGGAAAGTGTTTCACACAAGATATGGAAGGAGTTCACTGTAAGATATATGAAATGTTGCTTTATACTACAAGTTGATTGCTTTATATTGTTGTTATTTTTTTTTAATTTAAAAGATCTTTTTCAATAAAACAACATAATTTGCTTTTTTAATTTTCAGGTTTTTTTCACGTTTCAACCTGTTCAATACTGTATTTTGCCATGTATATTGTCGACCCTTTAACACTAAAAATTGACCCCAAAAAATGACACTTAATACAATCTGAGTTTTGTTTTTGCAGTACTTGGGTTTCGTGGTCGTGGGAACTGGTTGCGTGTTCACATTTCTTTTTCATTGGGGAACAAAGGAACCGCTGGCCAGAGGACCTGTAACTGCAGATGAAGAACAAAACCGTCTTGGTAGGTTCAATGATTTAATTACCGCAATTCCATGAGTCTGTAAAAGTTATGCAATTTAAATCACAGAAATTGTGCACATGAAGCATAAATATTTGGTAAAGGGCAATAGTGTGTGCTAAATGTGTAATAATAATAGTGCTGTCACAATGGATATTGGCGACAAATGATCCACTCATGTCTGTCCTGCGATCTACTCAATGTGCGACATCCCAAGGGATTCGCACATAAAATCCATGAACCTTCTCCTACGTCTACCTCATCCTCTCTTCCCAGGTACCTTCCCTAAAATAGCCAACTTCTCTAACCCATCTTTCCACATGACATGCCCGAAAAAACCTTTTTATCTTTCTTGTATTGTACTTATAAGAGTTCTGTCAGTCCCTGCTTCCTTAGCACTTCTTCGTTCATGACCCTGTCCATCCATTTGATCTTGCATGTACATGCATCTTAAAAACCACATTTCTGCTGCCTCCAATCTTGCTTGCAATGACTTGCTTATTGTCCAGCTTTCACACCCATACAAAAGAGTAAACCATGTGTAACATGTGTGCATGGATCAATGTTATTTACACGAAATTAAGAGACTACCAGTACTGCACTGATAAGTAATGCTCAGATCATGTAAACAACAGCACAATTTGCCCTTGTGACAACACTCGTCGTACCTTTTAGTGTTTCCACGCCCACCTGAATGTAAGCAGGTAGCTTTTAGTGTTAAATTATGTGTTTCTACACTCACCTGTATTAAGGCAATTACCTTTAGGAGTAAGTTATGTGTTTCAAAGCCCACCTAAATGAGGGTAGGTACTATTAGGAATAAAAAAGGATGAGAGGCAGGGACCTTTTAGGGGGTAAATTATGTGTTTCCACGCCAACCTGGATGACAGCAGATACCTTTTAGGAATAAGTTATGTGTTCCAATGCCAACCTTGATAAAAGCAAGTACCTTTAGGAGTAAATTATATGTTTTCATGCCCACCTTTATGAAAGCAAGTCCCTTTAGGAGTAAATTAATATGTGTTCCCACTCCAACCAGGATGTAAAGCAGATACCTTTAGGTGAAATTTTTGCATGAATTGTTGCAGACGTAGGATGAGTTTCAGACCAAATTGCACTCCACTCAGTTCAATTACCATTATATTCTGAAAGTGATTAACAGTTAAATATAATTTTCGTGGCATTTGATTTTCTATCTGGTTTGATTAATGAGTTCCGCATTATTTTGATTACAGAAGATGAGTCCGCTTCGTCTGAAACCAGCGGTTGTTTGACTGCTGAACCAGATGAGGAACTGACTGTGGAATGTGTAAACCGTAATGAACGAATTCCTGTATCTAGGACCTGGAAAGACTGGTTTAAAGATATTCATTTCTACAAGGTTTTGGATACCTAAATATTGTTTTCCAGTGTTTATAGTGAATGACTATGTTCATCAATATTGTAATAGTAATTGGTATAGGCAGATTTTAGCTGACAAATCTTTTCAAATTGAAACACCTCTGAGATATTAAGAATGAAACCTTTGTTTTAAACTGCTAATCAGAGACTAGTAGACTCATTAATGATAAAAAGTGAAATTCTCCTACAGTCCGCATGTTCCAAGACTACGATTATGACTGACTATGGTTGTCGCTATGATGTGACTGAGATGTGACTGTGGCAGTGGCGGTGGCTGTGGCTTTGGCTGTGACTGTGGCTGTGACTGTGGCTGTGACTGTGACTGTGACTGTGGCTGTGACTGTGACTGTGGCTGTGACTGTGGCTGTAGCTATGGCTGTGATGGTGACTGACTGTGGCTGTGACTGTGGCTGTGACTGTGACTGTGGCGGTGGCTGTGGCTGTGGCTGTGGCTATGTCTATGACTATGATTTAGACTATGATTATGATTATGTCTATAGATGTTTATGATTACGAATATTATCGCAACAGCTATTGTTTCAGTCATTTTATTTCAGAATCAATGAAAAATAAAACCCCTAGAAAATAATGTTGCTGTATTTAACCCACCAGCAGTGGTTGATCTTGACTTGATACCTTTGTACTTCCAGACGTATTCTGTTATTCAGTTTGTTTTCATAACTTTTTTACAGCTAGAGATTCAACCCTGTGTTAACTGTGTGTTTGTATTTCTCAGATGGGCGTAGTCTACACGTGTACTCGGCTGGTGGTCAACCTGTCCCAGTCCTACTTTGCCTTGTATCTGACTGAAACGCTTCACTTTGAAAAGGTAACGCAGTGGAACAAACCACGAAATGAATAAATGGTTGAATGCATGAATGAACGAATGAAACAAACACACAAACGAACAAAGAGAGAGAATGAATGAATGAATTGTGAATGAATGGCGAAAAAATCAATGAATAGTGAATGATAGGTGAGTTAATGAATAGTGATCGTTTTTTTTTGAGCCATCGTCGTTAACGTTGCCTTCGTAGTTGTTAAATATAAATTCCCAAATAAAAACAAACCACATATGGTTGTGTTTAAGTGTGCTCCTTAGAAGCAGCTTATTATTGATACAGAGCTCGTTCATTGCCTGGAAAAAGTCAGGAAATCCATAAAGTTTCTGGAAAACAGAGCAAAAAAACCCCGTTTTGTTTGAAACTCTTACTTACCTAATTTGGCATCTGGGAAATCAGGGCCAAGGTCCAGACAAAGTCTTGAAAAATTCTTGAATTTTGTTTTCAAATATTTGTACAAATCCTGATCAATAGAATTTTTTCTCTTTCAGGAAGCTATTGCCTACTTCCCTCTGGTTATTTTGATAAGTGGCGCATTTTCAAGTTTGTTTGTCAAGAGGATAAGTAAGAAACTGGGAAGCAAGGTATGCAGAATTGAATAAACTTAATAAAACAATTATTCCACTCACGTTTTGTTGGATATGCGGTGAAAATAGCCAGCTCAGCACTTTGCACCTCGTCATCTATATATCACCTCATATCCAATGCACGTTCATGGAATAATTGTTAAATGATTAGACACCAAGTTAGTGTTGTTAACGTTATTAGTGCTTCCCAACACTATGACACGAGTTAGAATCCTGGGAACGCATGTTGCTTAGTTTTATTTTTCCCCTCTGTTGCTACAGACAATGGGGACTATTGTCCGCCGACCCCTTGGATAGGGCGTCGTGGAGAGGGAAGATTAGATAGGCCATGCGTGCAGCGAGCAAGGAAATTTGATGGCAGTCCACATATGTGGACATTGATGCCACATACTGCACGATAATCAAAAAGAACCAATGATGATGATGATGTCCCAGGGGTGCAAGAAGGACGAAAGTGGCACGTCATTTTCACATTTTCTTGTGTCAAATACGCATGGTGGCGCGTTAATGGGAACACTGTTTTTTTGTGCACTAAGCCAATTGACAGTGTGAATTAGTAAGAATGTTTGTTTCTTAAAAAATCCCCTTCCCTCGTGTTTGGACAACCCTCAACACATCTGATCAGCTAAACTTTACTGTAAATGGTAACTGTACATTTACATGTAATCATCTCCAAATGTTTTATCTTTAAATTGAATATAATTTTATAAATGATGTGTTTGGTATAGAGAAACTCCAGTTAATGAGGTTGGTATTCATTCTTTAATTTCAGGAGATCCTTGTTTTTCAGCAAGATAGATCAGCAGATGTGCGTCGATTTGTTGTTGGATTCATTGAAGAAGCCTGGTAGGAGTAAATACTATATCGTGCATAGAATAATCTAATTCTCTTCATATGAAAGAGAAAAAATAATTAATTATTATTTGTCTTGAATAACCTTGCAATGTGAATAGAGCTTTAAAAACTAAAGATAATGGACGATGTAGTGAGTTTAAAACTTACGATAGTTTATTTAGGGGTTCTGGTAGAGTATGGAAAATATGAGAATAGTGCAGATTAAAAGTTCAATATTTTGAGAATAATGTGGAGAACTTACAGGTTATTTTCTTTATTGCCCTGGTATATTTTATGTTTAAATTACAATTCTGTACTTTTTGACTTTGTTCACTTCAGTAATTGACGGTGTTACAGGTGAAATATTTTCCATGAAGCCATAAATGATAATGTCGAAATGAACACTGAGCCTGGATTGCTAATTTGTCCTCAGAAATTGTAAGTTGGGGGTCAATTTTTACCCCCTCATTTCCCTGTCTGGGCAAAACACTGCATAGGTTAAAAGCTTTGATTTTATTTTTTAGCAAAAAAGATGCAGAGCTGCTGGGGAAAGTTTTAAATAGTTTGGCAGTCATGCTGAATGATGAAAATGTTGCTGTTCAGAAACGAGTTATGCTGTCTGTTACACAACTTTATAAGCATGCCTTGCAGGTAATTTGATGGTGTAAACAGTTTTAAATGGTCATCCTTTTCTAACAGAGTAAACGTAGTTGTTTTTAAGATTAAACATAGTCATTGTAAAGGAAATCTTAATAAAGTATGTATGTACAGTCCATAGCCCTGGGAAATTCCATTGAAGACAACCAACTTTCAGCCTTATATCGGAACTAGATTTTAGGGGTAACAGGTCATTTCGCCCCACGGTCGTTTCGCTCCAAGTCGTTTCGTCCCACTTCTTAGGTCGTTTCGCACCAAGTCAAAGTCGTTTCGTCCCATGCTAAGTCGTTTCGCCCCAAATACAATACAAAGTATTCCTAACTGAATTTCCTAACTTTTTTCACGCAGGTAAGGTTAAACTTTTGTTATGTTTTAAAAAATGTATTTGCAGCGGAAATATAGAATCCTTTAAACGATACCAAAACCCATATATCAAATTAAAGTTTATAGAACTGGCTTTCAAACTAATGTGATCCTTGATACAGGTTAATATCTAAACACTTTGTAGAAACAATTTTGAATGGTACAAAAATATGAAAAAAGTTTAATAATACATGTAGCCTACAAAAACCTAATGACATTATTATACAAAGAACAATGTACACAGTACAGTGTTAGGTAGAACCGAGATGCTTGTAGGATGTGGCTTAATTTGAAAGAAAAAAAATTCAGAACATGTGTGCCAGTGGTGACTTGTAGCTTCTATTACTGGGTACTACATGGCAGGGTTTCAGTTAAGGGCAGGCGAACGGCGAATTTTGGTGGTGCACTCTTGACTTTTGAGGTCTGGAATATTCACCATAGCTTCACAGGCTTTCACCAGGGCAATTGAAGGGGACATGTGTGTTCAGAGTAAAAATTAGCCGGGGCTTTCTATAATGACAACTGTTTTAGCCAAGCTAAAATTTTTTAGGAAGTTAACTAAAAGGTGTAGGTATACAAGTTTAAAAGAGTAGGTATAGAAACAAATTAAGATTACAGTTACAAAAATACTACAATATAATTAAGGCTATACTTATTATTCTGAAAATACATTATTTCATAATTACAATTTCCGTGCAATAATGTTGTGTATTGTGTTGTGAGTTTTTGAAACCTATTCAATAACTCACAACATGTTGCATGAGCCCAGTGTTGCGCAGAAAAACATCCCCAGTGACCTGTTACACGGGGAGCGATTTTCCATGACACTGTGTTGAGTGGAAAATTGTCATTGGAAGTTCACTTGTATAACACGGCCTTTATACTTCTACTTAGCTTTTTGTTTGCTTTGGGAAACTGAGCCTGTTTGTTAGCTTGCCATGCTGACGAGACCTAATAAGGCTGAAACATGTCCATGGCTGCTAACACTCAGGCCGACTTTATTAGAGGGGACATAAAGGGCTGATGCCCACTACCTGTGTGGCCATATTGTCCAATATAAGTACAAGTTACCACTGGCACACATGTGCTGAAGTTGTTATAGTACACAGTTAGCAAAATCCTTTTATGAGCCAAGTGGCCCATTGCATCCGGTGCTTATCTCCTGTTTCTGTAGTGTTAAGTGGATGAGAGTCATTGACTCCCCCTGGATGGGACACTAATCCATCGCAGGTTAGCCCCCAGCAGAAGCTGGTACTCATTTTACCGACCTCGAGAGGATGGAAAGCTGAGTCAACCTGGGCGGAAAAGAAGGTCACACAAATGTTAAACACTCGGCTGAGCCAGGGATTGAACCTGGGACTTTGTGGTTAGAAGGCAGAGATCTTACCACTGTGCCAACCATGCCACCGTCAATGTACATAGTGGTTTAAATTTATAACTGAACATTACCTCAACTGGAATTGCAGGCAGCTGACGCCTTTTGGAAGTACAATTTTTGTCCCCCCTTTGAAAACTTTGAACTGCTGCTTTGTTAATTGTTTTTGCTCTTAATGATGTTTTAATTGGTGAAGGTGGATGAGAAATTGATGCTTTGTTTACTGTTTTTTGTGATGCCACACTGAAATGTTTTGGTGACAGTAGCGGTTTGTGTTCAGGTGATGTGCTGTCAGAACTACAAGGCACTCGTTGTGGAAGGTTCAACACAGCTGTACACTTTTCACTTTTGGTCGACAACAGGTCATTTCCTGGTAAATTTAAGAATGAAATCTAATTAAGATGTCAACATAAATAATGGAATAAGTTTGATTCTATATAATGATTTATATAATATGTGATAGTGGCAAAAATTATGTTGCTGTAAGTTGTAAATATTTAACTTGGTCAAATTACAGTAACATCTACAACAACAACAATAACTTTATTTTCGCTCACATTAATTAAAGGAAATGACACCTTCAAGAGTAAATTTACAGGTTCAAGAGTGTAGGCCACCTATATATTACTATAAGGGCTAATCAAGACAGGTGGCCAATTAATTAAAGATAGATTAAGGGCAGGACTGCAAGATAAAGATATCAAAATTGTTATTGGAATTTGTAAACTAAAAATAAAAGCTAAAGACTATTCTAAAATAAATAAATAAATAAATAATTAAAAATACAAAACAAAATAATCGGTGACAAGAAAACAAAAATAAAAATAAATTACCCTACACCAAAACATACCAGCACTAGGAGAGAATGGAGGAGTAAAAACATTCTTGACACCAAAGTCAAATCCATCTGGAGTTTTTCGACCTTGTTCATTGTCTTTTACATTCTTGTTAGTCTGCCCACTGCTGGTAGCTTCAGGTACACAATTTTTGTCCTTAGCAATGGCTGCACAGTCACCTCGTTTTACTCGTATGGTTGATTTTACCCCAAGAGATTTCTTGGGGTTAATTTGTGTGTTTTTATTATTGGGTAACTTCCTGCTTGGTTTTGACACATTGGTATTGCCCTGGCTTCTAATACTGTTGTATTTTTTGATTGTCTTTGTTTTATTTAAACTGGAACTGTTTGTAGCTTTGTCACTTTCTTCTTCATCCAGTGAATCTTGTGATTCATGAAGTGGGTGAGTGTGATCAAACCAGGAGCTGTTCAGGCTGTTGAAATATAACCACCACCATCATCATCATCATCATCGTTATTATATCATCACCATCATAATCATCACCACCACTACCATCATCATCACCATCACCATCTTCTTCATCATCATTATCATCATCACCACCACCACCACCATCAGCCATCACCATCATAATGATCATCATCATCACCATCATCAACAACAAAGTATTTTTTCTAGGCATAAAGTTATCATTTTAATTTTAATAAAAACAATTATTATGTAACAAAACACAGAAGGTCTCAAAAAGAATTAGCTTCGTGGTTTTCATCAATTGAGATTTGTAGGAGGCACTTTAAACTCAAGTGAAAGGTTTAACAATAATGGAGAGAAAGAATTGGACCTGCCATAAACAGGAATAATTAAAACTCTGTCATTGATTTGCAGTGGTCTCATACAAAAAGAAACTTTACTTTGCAAAGATCAACAACCCATTCAAATAAAATGGTGATTTTGAAATATACTTAGAATAGGTCATTTCTCGCGGTAAATAATAATAAACTATCTAAGTTTTGCAATATGTTTTATCTCTTTTATCACGACATAGTTTATGTTCTACAGTACACACCTTGTGTTTGCATCCTGGCTTTCTTCTTTTGAAGCGAAGTCCGCAAGGTCAAACCATTTTGGAGCATCGAATTCAAATTGCGGATCCATATAAAAGAGATTAAATTCAACTTATTTTCTTATGTTTTTTTCTTGAATAACTCATTTTAAGGAAAGATTTTGCTTTTCGTGTGATTATTTCTGCAAATTTCCTTGAAAGTTGTCGATATACAGTATTTGTGAATTGAAAATGGCGCCCAAAACACCAAGACTGGAGCCAGGCCTGCGAAACCTCGACGAAGACTGGTACGAGTGTAGAGAGAGAGACAATCATGAAAACGAGACTAAATCCGCCATTTTGGCCCAAGAAGAGAAACTCTTGATTTTTGTGTTGCACATGTGGTAAAAATGTCATTGCTTAATAAGAAAAAGAAACCCTTTTTGGGTGTACCAGCCCCTCTTGGATATGTTCCTGGTCTTGGCAGAGGGTAAGTAAAAATATGCGCGAATTCACCAAATCATGTTCGTTTTTAGCTGTTGTTACTTGTATCGTTTTGTGGACGTTCTTGCCATTCTTGAATATTCTCCGAGAAGTCTCTCAGTTTTTGATAAAGGCTCACTTAACGTTTGTTCTGCAACGTTACAGAGCTACGGGATTCACAACCAGATCAGATATCGGTCCTGCAAGAGATGCTATGGACGTCAGGTGAGATTTATTGTTACACTCTACATACATACAGACTGCAGTTCTGACCCATCATACAAATGGTACCATACAAATTCAATCAGGCATCATTTTAAATACGTTCCTATAGTACTGGCTCGCGTGTCTGATATAAAGCCACATTATCATTCATATGGTGTTGTTTTTCTCGACCTGACCCCAGTTCAATCTGTATAAATATTGTATCACATGCAAGATAACTTACAATTGCATATTGAAATCTGAACAGAAATAAACTATAATTTATGCAGTTTGATTATTTTTTTAAGTTTAACACCGTGAATATAGAAGAAAACTGATGTTTTGGACTCTAATCCTTTGTTGGACTACAGTCCAAAACATCAGTTTTCTTCTATATTCACGTTGTTAAACTTAAAAAAGTCATCAAACTGTTTCCATAGAAACATCAATGTAGCATCCGATTTTATAATTTATGCTGTAGTAAAACAGTTACTGTTCATCAGCAGGATACCAAACTGTATGGAATTCAATAACAGACCAAATCTGCTTGCTGCAATGTTTTCCCAATACAGTCATCTTGGATTTAAGGTTCTCTATTTAAGCTGAACATTCTTTCCTGTCTTTCTCATTACCACATAAGAAACAAGAACCTTATTTCCCAAGAGGACTGTATTTGAAAAGCATTGAGGGTAGTGGATTAGGTCTATTGATTTGAGCTCCATTAAAACTAGACCAGTTATAGAACAATTTAGTTCGAGCCACCCACTAAATGAGCACAGTAACTGAACAATGTCAGTAAAGTAAGGAAAAGAAATAGATGAAATGGTGAGATGCTAATAATTTGCAATAGATACCACATTATATTTAACACTTATCTCGCACATAAAACACAATTTGAAAAAACAAAGTTAATGTGTGCTAGTAAATATAAAAATACAGTAATATTTAACATTTAATTAAGAAGGGATATAAATTGTCAATTATTTCCTCACCAGCTCAAAGCTCTTGAAGCTCCTTCATTATCGCTGCATACTTCAATAATTTATCAAAGTGGCTTCTATAGAATTTTGCAAATAACTTTTTAAGCTGTCTTTTCTTAAAGCCTTATATTATAATTAAGTATACCATAGTCAAGAAATTTTACCGAATTTATTCTTATTGATAAAGAAATAGCAGCTGGTTGTTCTAAAGATAAACATCAGGCAGGACCATTAAAATTTTTAAATCTGTTGCAAGTTGAATTTAGTTTGAAATTATTAGAAAACTGGTGCTAAAATGAACAACATGGAGAAAGAAATTTAAATATCTGAACAATTATTGGTAATTTATCCATTAATGTAGCGATGAGCGACACGCAAAACCAGCAAGGAAAAAAGAAGATGATGATGACGAAGACTTGAATGAAGTGAATTACGACGAGGTATTTCAGATCACAATTAATACCGTGCAAAATAAATACTGTACCTGTTATTAGAAAATTGCTAGTGCATGAGAATTGCTCTTTTCAGCGTGAGAGTGGGAGATTCAATCAAGATGCATGAGACTTGAGAGCTCTGGCAGCTGTAGCTTGCTTCGGGATGGAATATTTGGGTTAACTTATTATTTTGTTTATTTTATTATTTAATCAAATAAATGAATGGTAAAACTGAAGTTTGTAGGCATCACAAAGCTTTACTTATAAAAAGTTACTTATTGATTTCAGTCTTAACCCAGAGCTACCATATTTGCTGGTGTATAAGACGAGGTTTTGAGATGTGAAAATCGACTTAAAAAACTGTCCTCCACTTATACACCTGTAGGCAAAAAATAAATTGACAAAATTTAAAAAAAGATATCAATTTTAGACCCAAAAATGGGGCTTGATTTCTACATTGCATCAACATTCATATACACAATAAACAAATAATAAATCGGCCTTGCTAATTGCCCTCCTTGCAGCCAGGGGCTGAATTGCGAGGACGCGGCTCAACGAAGTCGGACCGCAAGCATTTTAAAGGCGCACTCATCACTCACATACAAGGGTTACAGACACATACACAATTGCAGCCGCTTTATGACCCATACATGACCTTGGAGCACAGCACCACAGCCAGATGGAATAAGCTGGGAGTCGATTTTTGCTGAGGGAGGAAACATGATTGGAGTACCCAGAGAAAAACCCTCAGAGTCAGATTGAGATCGACAAATCTCAGCTCACGTGCGGAGCTTGGGAGTCGAACCCGGGTTGTAGAGGTGAGAGGCGCGAGTGATGACCGCTACGCCAACCTGACTCCCCTAATATGGTATGTACAGTAAGTTAATTGGGGTATTGAGGAACTGGGCCCGGATGAATAAATTGCTGAGTGCCTAGTAATTGTCTCTTTGACCTACAGTTTGCTGGTTATGGAGGAAGTTTGTTCTCTAGTGGACCATACGAGAAGGATGATGAGGAAGCTGATCTTGTTTATGAAGCTATTGATAAACGAATGGATGATAGAAGAAAGGAGAGAAGGTAAGTTGAAACATATGGTATCAAGTTCAGAATGTTGTTTACAAATAAGGAGAATTCATATAAAATGATTTAGGAGAGAAGTCATTTGTGTGGGATCTAAAAACTACAGTAAATAATTGTAAAAAATCAGAGGCCTGTGTAACAATTTAGTTTTATTATCCTTTCAGAGAAAAACGATTTCAAGAAGAAGTTGAACAGTTTCGCCAAGAGAGACCAAAAATACAGCAACAGTTTTCTGATTTAAAGGTACATGATGCATGCAACATGTATTTTTACACTGTTATAATTGTAATTTGTTATGTAGTAATTTTTGTTATTATTATTAGATATTATTATTAATACATAAAATCATGTGATTTTAATTTTGTGGCTTGACTTGACTAAATGAGCATTTTTCATTCATCTGATCATTATTAGTTTTGACCAGTGGCCTTTAAT
>JAOCNB020369301.1:0-15559 GCA_026546465.2 Palythoa caribaeorum
CTTATTGTAAAATGACGTCCAACGAGACGTCAAAACGTCACAACTGTCCGTATATTCTTATTGTAAAATGACGTCCAACGAGACGTCAAAACGTCACAACTGTCCGTATATTCTTATTGTAAAATGACGTCCAGCGAGACGTCAAAACGTCACAACTGTCCGTATATTCTTATTGTAAAATGTTTAAATAAGAGTTTATTACAAAGATTTCAGTGTTCTACTGTAAAATACGCCACTCGTAGATTTCATACGAAACTCCATCCGGGATACAAGTGGCATATTTTCCATATCCTCACAATAGAAGATATCACATTTCTTCGTTTTTCCGAAAATTTTCAAAACTCGCAAAATTATTTAAAAACCTATGTTAAAAAACTTCCGAAATTTTCCGAAAATTTCTGAAGATTTTCGAACACTGCTGAAAATTTCTGAAGATTTTACGAAAATTTTTAAAACTCGCAAAATTACTTAAAAACCTATTTCAAAATAATTTTCGAACACTGCCGATAAACGTCATATTGTTACGTGTTGCAATAAGAGGAGCTAGTTGTTTGAACGTTTGACTGAACACAGGACTACCAGTGACAACAACAGACAGTTTAATCTTCAGAGACGGTTGACTTCACGGTTCCCGATAACTAGTGGTTCAACCAAAGTGCTTGACAACAACTTGCTTAAACAGCATTCTCGCTCTTAAATACTTTACAAATTCACTTCACTAACTTCTTCACTTCAACTCTTCTTGAATTCTCTTCAACAACTGTCTATTTCTGAACTGGCGAGACTTATATTCATTCTTAACCGATACTCTAGAAAGTACTGGAAGTCTAAGTATTCAAAAACATTACATCATACTTATTTTAATTCTTACTGTAAACAAAATGTTCTAGAATATTCCGGGATCAAATGTTCTAGAATATTCGATAGAGAGTTCCTCAATGTTCTAAATGTTAATCAGAATGTTCTAAAGCGTTCTATATTATTCTAAACGGTTCTATATTGTGCTCTGGAATGTTCTACAGACTTCTACTTGTGAACTAGAGTATTCTTTAGAATTATGTAGCACAGTCTTGAGCTTTTCTAATAATATAAACAAAACAGGAGAAAAACACTACAATTTTTGTAACACATATGTTAGTGCCACCGTGTAATTTCCTCCATATAAAATACTGTGCTTCATCTGCTATTCACTATTCTTTGTAAAACTTAAGGCGGCGTGGTTGGTGCAGTGGTAAAATCTCTGCCTTTCAACCACAAGGTCCTAGGTTTAAACTCAGGGTTCAGCAGAGTGTTGAACATTTGTGTGACCTCCAGCTTTCCATCCCTATGAGATCGGTAAAATGAGTACCAGCTTCTGCTGGGGGCTAACCTGCGATGGATTAGTGTCCCGTCCAGGGGGAGTCAATGACTCTCATTCGCTTAACACTACAAAAACCGGAGATAAGTGCCGGCTCCAATGGGTCACTTTGGCTCATAAAAGGATTTAGCTAGCTAGATTTACAAAACTTACAATTGAATGAAAGAACACTCACAATTTTACTAGTTTGAACAAAGCATCAGCGAGTGGTCTGAGTGAATCTCCTTCCAGATCAGTTGATGGCATATTTCGTTCCTTTTCCCACTCTCGCAGTGTAGTTTCAAACTCCTGGCAAAAAAAGATTCAATGAAGAGTTTTTTTAAACCGATTAATTCGTTATCGATTAGGGTGTATATGCTCCATTTATAATATGACCTTGCAGTTTCCTGCATTCTGGTTGGTTCACGCGCAGTCTGTCAAAAAGTGTATTCGGCCCACGGGCCGTATAAGCGCGTATTCGAACTGGTTTCCCAGATGCTGATTTTCAGAAAATTTTCAAAACTCGCAAAATTACTCAAAAAAGGATTTTACAGTACTTTCGAAATTTCCCAAAGATTTCCGAACACTTAAGAAGATTTCCACCACGGTCTGATATTTTTCCATACAGACCTCGTGACGGTTAATAATCTCTTAATACTAACAGGGCGATCATATTAAAAAGGTATGTTTCATATACATTAAGTTTTATGGCTGGTATGTTTCAAATGATGTATGTTTCAATTGTATCTCTGTCACACTTCAAAGCAACTTAATGATCCTTTTCACACTAACAAGACATGTAACTGATACGTTCATTGTTTCCAGAAGGTTATTTCACTTGTCGAGTTTTGTATCTGGGCTTGAATGGTCGTATTAATGCATTCAAAACAAAGAAATATACACTCTGGAAATATGGATGTGGCCTTCCAACCACACAGTCCCAGATTTAACCCTCGACTCAGCTGAATGTTGAACATTTGAAAGACCTTTTCCGCCAACGTTGACTCATTTTTCGCAGATAAAGTAGTTTGGCTCAAACAGTAAGCAATTCTAAAAAGTAAACGAAAACACAAACACGGCAATAAATTACAAGTGCAAGGACATCTCACCCTATCCCTGACCAGCATTTGAGCACGGTTCTTGTGCACTATCTTTATGTAGCCTGGTCGTTGCATCCAGGCTTCTCCGTCCACCTGCACTGGTACCGGTTCACCTTTGATTGTGATCTTCACTGCACGACACTTTGATCACACAAAAATAATCAAGGTAATTAATAATGATGATCATAAGAATAAATTTCTTTACTTTCATTTGTACTCATGACTAGAATTTTATTGAAGATCTTACAACAACAACCAAAAAATGTCGCAAATTGTAAAATTTTCCTTATTTCATTGTCTTTTAAAGTTTGCTGTCAAACCGGGGCAAAGGTCATAAGCGTGCCGCGTGCAAAACATTCTTCAAACCACAACTTATCATTTAATTCAAGGGTGTTCATTAAGAGAAGAAAGTCAAAATAATTAAAACGATTGTTTTCAATTTCTTTGCGATTAGTACTGACTATACAGTACATATTTTGATCAACATTAAAAATGGCACCATAGTTTTATGCTTTCCAACTTTGATTTAGCATAGGCAAAGCAGATCACTACAACAATGCTACACTTCGTAAATTCCTTTCTTATGAATGCCACTTCAGCGACAGCACTCATACCGCATTGGTAAGCTAGTTAATAATGATCATGATCATGATGGTGGTGATGGTGATGACGAAGACATCTTCACCTCGTTTTCTCTCAACACTTCCTTCCTGTTCTCCTTCGTTACAGAGTGTTTCTAAAACTCGATAGAGACACGCGCGACACTGTTTTATTGCCTTAATAACATACAAGAAAAAATTTCTCGATTTTGATTGGTTAAGAGCAGTACTGTTTTTAGGAAACACAGTAAAAAACAGTTGCAAGAACCAATCAAATATCTTGATTACAATTACGACTACGATTACAACTACGATTACGATTACGATGACTACTACTACTACGATTATGATTACTGCGATTACGACTACGACTACAATCATGATTACGACTGTGATTACGATTTTGATTAGGACTAAAATTATTAATACGATTACGACTACTACTAGGATTCCGATTATTGATCATATGACATGCGTACATCACTTACAAACCGGAACTTGCTCTGTAATTTTGTTATGTACAGTATTAAAAGGTAATCACTCCACTTTTCGATAAACTTTTTCATGTATATTATTGAATGGAAATCATACAGTTTTTCGTACAATTTAGAAAAACTTTGAATTCATGGGTTTTCAAAAAACTCATGCTATTTCGAACTTTTTGAAAACCCACTTGTTTAAATTTTTTCCAAATTGCACTCAAACTCATATGATTTCCTCTACTGATAAAACAAAATGATGAAGATGGTGATGGTAATGATGATAATGATAGTAAACTTGTCAGTGACGTTATGATACGACCTACTCCCAACAGATGTGGCTTCATAGTTCAGTTGGTTAGAGCACTGCACCGGTATCGCAAAGGTCACGGGTTCGAATCCCGTTGAAGCCTGAATTTTTTTCAGGCTTCTCTTTTGCAATTATTTAAATTTCGTTCATAACCACGAAGTTCGTATCATAACGTCATTGCATATAACCGCGGTACAAATCATAATAAACTTGTCATTGTTTCCATGTGTGACCGACAGCTGTAAGTTTTACTAAAATTAACTACAAGGAGCAACTTCTTTAAAAACGTAGTCAACCATTTAGTGATTAAAGTAACTTGAGATGTTTTGGTATTTTAATTCTGCACATTACAGTAAAGTTCCGTTTTGTTGCATAATATGATTTAAAATTATGGTATTAGTTACTAAAAAGATAATAAGTACTAGAAAATTAGCAAGAATGAATTTGCTTTATTCTCAATGACAGGTCCAAATACTTCAGAAACTTAAGGAAATTAGTCTTACAACAAACTCATACAGAATTCACCAGGTTTGTCATGCTTCGCATGCACAAGTGCTGACAAGCTTGCTCACAATTATTTGGAACACATCTCAAAAATGCTTCTATAAGGGCTTCAACCCAATTTTTTATGTAATTGGACTTCTTACCTGTGCTATTCGATGGTTTTGCATCCCTCCAAAAACTTTGGACATACCCTGAGATAAAATGGCACAAGTTACTTACTCACCGTATCAATATTTTGACAAATGACGCTAAATTTGAATTAACAAAGATCGAGATAAACTTTTTAACAAAAATATAAGCGAAACTATGAATACGCAATGTTTCGGCATCTTACTGACGCCATTATCAAGCTCAAATAAATATATATGCAAATAACTTAACTGATATATTTATGAGTCACTGATTTAAATGCAAGTACTCCATAAAAATATAACTATTGTTTAGAGAAAGAAAAGAGAAAAAAAGGTGTTAGGTAAATAACTTTGTGCGGATTGAGTCAGATTGAGACTTGAGACTGGGTTTGAGTTTTCTGATAAAAAACATTTCATAAATGAGACAGTCAAATTTGTTCCTGCATTTTCGGAGAACTGAGAAAGAATTATGTAGGTTATCAGTGTTAGTGTCGTGTTTCTCAATGATGTGCTTGCCCACCACGGAACTTTTACTTTTGTGTTCAACAATGCGTTGATGTAAGTGCCAGCGTGTGTAGCCGACATAATCTGCATCACACAGATCACTAAATTTTAAACAATAAATCAACAACGACAAATCATGTTGCTCTTTGACCTTTTTACTCAGTCTTGTTGGAAGACCTGTTTCTATGCCTTGAAAAAAATTCAAAAGGTTTGTGCAGCAATAAAAAAGGTGGTAATGATCACGTACCATTTGATGAGCTCCTAAAACTGCTACGACTTCTAGAATGTTGTCATCAAAAGATGGGCCAGTGAAACCCTGTAAAACAAACCAACATTGACACTGTCATCATGATTATCATAACCACCATCTTCGCCTCTACCACCACCACCATCATCAACGTTATCACCACCATCATCGTTATCACCACCATCATCATCGTTATCACCACCATCATCATCACAATCGCCATCACCATTTTCACCATCTGGTATCACCATCACCATCATCATCACCATCGTCATCACCATCATCATTATTACCATCATCAATATCATCATCATCATCATCATCAATATCATCATCATCATCATCGTCAATATCATCATCATCACCATCATCATCATCATCATCATCACTATCATCACCATCATCATCGTCATTACCATCATTATCATCATCACCATCGTCGTCATTACCATCACTATTATCACCATTACCATCATCATCAATATTATCATCATCATTGCCATTATCCTCATTGCCATCCCTATCGTCATCATTATCATCACCATCGGCATCCTGAGCATCATCAGTATCATCACTATCAAAAGCATCGTCAACATCAAAATCAATATTTACAGTTACTACACGAAGTTGCAATACATATCTTGAGAGGATTTCTTGCAAAACACAAGTAAATGAAAACATTATTTGATAAACGAAAGTGAATATCTGTGTTTGTGTTGTGTTTAACGTATAATTCAAAAATTTCACAATCTTCAATTTGATAGTTAAAAGCAAAACATAATTGTTTTGGTCTCATTAGGTTTTGTTTTTATTTTCCAGGACTTTTCGAGGGCATTCACTGAAATTCAATTTTACTCTTCAGGATGGGTAAACCTAGAAATAAAGACATACTCACATCATCTCGTCTTGTTCCCCAAAAGTTTGCACCGCCCATGTAACTAGAAACAAAGGTGGACAGGTAGAAAAACATATTTGATAAATAATATTAGCCCTTAAATAAACAGGGATGGGGAAGGGGGTTCGGATTCTGCCATACCTCTTCCAGTAGATGTTACTTAGTAGTTAACATGTTCTTTGAATCCTATTAGAATTTTATCACGCCTGGTAACTATGGTAACGAGACAATTACACAAAACTAACATTGATTGAAAGCCCTAAGGCTACTTAACAATCATGTCAAATCTTAAAATGAACGGTCAAAGTATATTGAAAGGTTTTCGCCTATATGGCAAAACATTTTTTTCAATTTTAGTTTCTCGAGAATGCATAGAGCATTCTAAAATAAAATTTTTGATTCCGTCACATTTTCACCACAAAATCGAGCTTTCCGTGCCGGCCACGCCTAACGAAGATGATCGGGAATTGCTAAGTCTGGGTCCAAAACAGGCCATGACGTCACTTCAGGAATCGTCTACTCTTCCCACCAGTTTATTTTGGTGTTTCATTGTGTTTCCATACAAAACTGATCATTTCTTGGTGTAAACAAACCGAAAAATGATTGAGTTGTATGGAAATACTATGAAACACTGAAATAAACTGGAGGGAACAGAAGACGACTCCTGAAGTGACGTCATGGCCTGTTCTGGACCCAGACTTAGCAACTCCCGGCCATCTTCGTTGGGCGTGGCCCGCACAAGAACTTTAAAACTCGAAAAATGTGACGGAATTGAAAAAACTTTTTAGAATACTCTTATGTATTCTTGACATAGCAAAACCAAAAAAAAAGGTTGTGCCATAAAGGCATTTTAAATTAATTAGTATCTCTGGATAATTATCTAGTCCGAATTAGAGGGTGTTTTGCCGAATGTCAAGCCAAGAAAATTCAGATTTTTTCCTTAATATTTGCTCAATTTTCCAAACTTTTTCCAGACTCTGCAAGCCCGTATTCAGAGGGAGGTACGATAGGTGTGTATGCAAACTTACGTAAAAGGAAATGGATTTCGTCCTCCATTTCCCTTTTACACACACGGCAAATTCTGTCTTGTGCCTTTACGTGTGGTTTACGATATCTTCCTTTTTCTATTTCCAAATTATGATCGCTTACCGTATTTCCTTGAATAAACACCACCCTCGATTAAACGCCGCACTTGAGAGCCAAAATATTAATAAACGCCGCCCTTGAATAAACGCCACACCCTCGAACAGACAACAAACTGAAAAATCGAATTTATGACGTTCACTTTTTACAAGCGCAGAGCGGAGTTTTTTAAAACTGTAAGTTTTTTAAAAAGTTTGAAAGGCTCTTACAAAAATCTGCAACATCCAATTTATCTGATTTCCTACGCGTTTACACGCACAAGTTGTAGTTTTAAAACTTTAAAGCTTGATCGGTACAGCCAGAAAAAGAACTGTATCATTTTTTCCTATTTTAAAAGTAAAGTTACACAGCATTTTAAATAAACGCCGCCCTCGAATAAACGCCGCACCCAAATCGTGAAAAATTTAATAAACGCCGCTGCGTTTATTCGAGGAAATACGGTATTCTCCTGTCTATGGGACTGCTTTTTATGACCCCTGTCTCTGGTGCTTTTCAACAGTAAACTATACACACCTCTGCCGCCTCAATCTATAGCTTCTCTGTAGTTTCTGGCTACAAAGTACTCACCTCGGTATGTTCAAAACAACAATTCCTTGCAAACTCGGAAGATTGATTTTATGGCCATCACACTAGCAGGTGAACAAAAGGTCGAAGAAGCAGAAAATTAATCAAAATTTTGATGTAGATCCATAATATATTGAGACTGACATGTTTTGGCATGTCCCATGCCTTCATCAGAATAAAAAAATCAAGCGACTGAACATGGCATATAAATAGATAACAAAAGAATAGAATTTATCATTCGATGGAAATTTTCTTTATTTCCCATTGGCGCAAGGGTCACCACGTGACCTACAAATAACTGCCTACAAATATGACTCTGCTCATGCGCGTTACCGTCTGGCAGAGTTTAGCTGCAAATATGACACTACTCATGCGTAGTTTCGACCTCCTCTGTAAAAGTTGCATGATATTTTCTCAATGAATTTGAAAACTTAAAAAAGCCGACTTGACTTATTTTACGAGGTAGCGCGCATTTTTTTCTTAAAAGTTAACGCTTCCCATTCACAAAAATTCAGTGATCGAATGATAAAACAATTATTGGATTTGGTAATCGCAAAATATTGTGATTTTTCATTGTCTCGCAAATTAATTATTTTCCTCAGCCTTTGGCTTCGGCAAATAATGAATCTGCTCGCCACTGACAAATCACAATATTTTGCTCAACCTTGTCCAATAATTGTTTAACATTAGGATAACATTATGGTTGCAAAACTGAAAAGGACAATAGACAACTAAAAAACAAACCAAATAAAGGACTTTATCAACAACTTCTGCACCTCAACCTAAAATTATTATTGTATACTCCTACTTCACTAAGTCCTTTATTTGTTTAGTTTTCTATCGTCCTTTTCGGATTCCATCATCACAATTAGCTCTAACTTCAACTGTTAAAAACGTTTTTTTTTCTCGTTTCTTGCTGTCACTCGTATGGTAATTCCAAAATTTATTTTCCTGAGCAGTAATAAAACTTTTAATTTGCCAATTTACATTTCATGGTGGCGACAAGACAGACAGGCCATGTATGTTCGCACATCAGCATTTGGCGCGAATTTTTCCCGCCATTCGGTGGAAAACGACGTGCGATTGGTTGGATGCACTGACGAGCTGTGAGGCATTTGTCTTCCATAGCACAATGCTATTGTACTTCTTTAAAGATTTATATCCCTAAGCAAAGTAAGCTTAGCTCTTTCATGGGGAATAAAGGAAGATCATTTGATTTTTGGAAAATTATTTTAAAATATAAAATAATGTTTCCCAGTTGGGAACTTTCGACCTATTTTACAACTACTAAAAATAGAAAAATTCCAACGAATGAACAAATAGTAGTAATGCAATACTTTCGAAATTAGGAATTGATCACGTGAGATATGCTGTATAAGATGAAAAGCCAAATACTCAAAACCTGTTTATGTAAAAAAGATGGGACAAAGTTGGGAGAATTTCGTAGAATATCATTCATCATTTTTGAAGGTTAAAGGGTTGAGCTTGTAAAAACATGTCTAACAAGCGAATTTTTTAAATGTATAAGGAAGATGTCCTTGCTAATAACAGGGTTCCTGCAGCTACGGACTCAACAAATTTAACGCCTTTTTAAAACTTTTTAATGTCAACAATCAGAAAATTTAAGACCTATTTACAACTAAAAACTCAGAACAAAAAAACAGAAAATGAAATGCTTTATGTGATAATTGCAATATTTCAATACTTAAAAATATCCCACGGTAAACATACGTCCTGTTGACAAGCTATGAGTGCATCAAAAATACGAAGTCGAAGAGTAACAATAACAATAACAACAACAAATTTATTCACATTTCCAAATTTTACAGGATAATTAAAAAAAGGGAATAAGTATATTTAGGTCAAGTATTTGGACAAAGTAAGTGAAACAAGAAGAAACTAAACATAGATGGCAATGAAGGAAATGTCTAGTGTCTAACTAAACTGTAGGTTTTCTGGTTAAACACTAGTCTTGTTTTGTGACAAGTAAGTAAGTTAATTTTGATTGGAAGAAAGGTTCAATCTTATTTGAAATTTAATGCCAAATTCTAGACACTTTAAGGCCTTTAATTTGCGGAACAAAATAAAGATTTTTAAGACGTTTTAATAACCCACGGGAGCCCTACAATAAAGATTGAACCGTCGCATATCGATGTTTCACAAACTATTACCTCTAGATGCACCCTCTGGTCCAAGTTCTTGTAAGTTCTTTGGACAATTTCCTTTCCTCCAAGCACTCCGTACCACAGCATGTTTCTTGTTCGACTCCTAAGAACGTAATATTCAGTGATAAATAACTTTTTTATGTCAATAAAATTATATCACTTTTTATATCAATAAAATAACATTTAAACTGATTATTTCCCGCTCTACCAAACTTCCAATTGTGTTTGTATAACTCTATGAAAACACAGACTTTTTTCTATTTCTTAAATGTTATATATGTTTTCAATTCAATTTTAACATATACTGTAACTTTAAAAATGGGAACCTAAAACGAAATTCTAGGCTAAGAAGATTTATAAATTTACAAAGGGGATCTATTTAGAAAATCTTAAATGGCGACAAATGGGGGCATTGCCACAAACTTGAATTCAGGTAACGAAACTTAGACACACAATTTGCACAAACCTCACAAAGCAGTTCCAGTTGCCATTTCATCATCTTTTATTTTTGTATCGGTTTTTGCTGGGCCGTAGGCGGCATTTTTTGTCTAGGGGAGCAGCACTGAGGTATGAAGGGGGGAGGGGGTGAGTATGTTTTTCCTGCTTAGGAATTTCTCAAGGACTTTCTACGACTTTGCTTTTTCATACTCAGATGAATTGCAACAACCTACAGTTTAGGAGTGGAGTCAGATGGAAGACTTACCTGTGCTTTTCTGGGTGTTCTTCTCTCTTAAGATGAAAATCAAGTGCGATCTTGGCATCCAGTCCAATGCCAAAATAATTGTTCATGATACACTTCTCCATAAAACCCTCCCTGTGAACATATAAACAAGAATAAACGAATAAACTATAAGATACACACCGTATCTCGTTTAATAAATACTGGGGGTGTTTACAAAATTTTGAGGCAATCGGGTGCGGCAGGGCATTTATTTTCTTGCTTTATTTACCACAATTGAGCATACATGAAATGTTTAAAAAATTACAAGAAATTAGTAGCAATGACTCTCCATGAACAACTAAATAAAAGGAAAGAAAAGCTTAATCACTTCGACTTAAAGTATGAGATCAAGGAAGAGGACATCAAAGCTGGGTTGTTTAAAAGTGGGTTAACGTTAACTTAGGAAAAAATTGAAAGATATCTTAACGTATACTAATTACTCCAAGGAACACTTAAAGTACTGCTCAGAGTCTCTTAGAAAACAAAGTGACAATCCTAGAACTGTTCCCCCTCCCCCAAATCAAATTCCAGAAGGTTCGAAACAGGTTAATATTTTAACCATTGGTTAGTGCTAATCAGCTTTTGAACAACTGGGCCAAGCAAGACCCGTTATTTTTGAAACGCTGCCACCCCCTAAATATCAGAAATGAAACTGATAACTATATGCCTGCTAGTTTTAAAGCTCAATAAACCACTATCTCTTTTCTCCCACTAAAATTCTAATAAAACATCGTTCTCGCACATAAGCGGCATTTATTAGAGAAAGTTATTTATCTGAGGAAATATAGTATTTACCTACAAAATACTATATATAGAGCTTGATACCTTAATGCTGATCCTTTTAAATTCTTAAAATCTGTAACGTGGAAGCGAGCTAAATCCATTTACGAGCCTAAGTGGCCCATTGGAGCCGGTGCTTATCTCCAATTTCTAAGTGTTAAGCAGATGAGTCACTAACTGCCCCTAAATGTGACACAAATCTGTTGCAGATTGGCCCCCATCTCAAAGATGGAAAGCTGAATCAACTTTGCAGAAAAGGTCACACAAATTTTTAACACTCGAATGGGCCAGGATTTGAACCCGGGAACTTGTGGTTGGAGGACAGAGATCTTACTGCTGCCCCAACCACAATGCCATTAAAGTTTCATATAACACGAACTATAATTCACCCTTACACATCCAAGAAGTCATTCATCATTGGCGTTACAGGTGCACACAGTGCATCTGCATTGGCCAACAGTGCTTTCCCAATTAAGGAACCCACAATGCCTTCCGTATTCCGCTCCTTTAAAAAGGCCCTGGCTATAATGCACCCATTGAACTGGATAGTCCCTTTTCCTGTGCTGGCCAGCAGCTTTTCCTCAACAGGTGGCTCAAAATTGTAAGGGTAAGAGCTTCCTCGACTGATACAACGTGACTTGACGGAAGCTTTTCTGTCCGATTCCTTTAAATTCCAGATCTCATCTTTTTCAGTTTTCCTATTGTCGTTGTTGTTTGGAACTTGGTCTGTTTTACCTTCTGAAAAAACAAAAGTATTATAATAGAAACCAGCCACCACTGTTTTGGCTTTTAAAACTGAATAGAGTCACATCTTATGATAATCAAGATGCTGAATCATTAAGTGGTATCTAGTCTTATTGAACGTCTTATTGCATAGAAACAAAGTGGAAAGTTCACTGTGATCGACAAATCTCAGCCCACACATACAAGGCATTTGATCCCAGGATCACAAAGGACTCCCTACATATCCCGGGACCACAGAGGACCTCCCACATATTCCAGGATCACAGAGGACCTCCCACATATCCCAGGATTACAGAGGACCTCCCACATATCCCAGGAATACAGAGGACATCCCAAATATCCCAGGATCACAGAGGACCTCCCATATCCCAGGATCACAGAGGACCTCCCATATATCCCAGGATCACAGAGGGCATCCCACATATTCCAGGATCACAGAGGACCTCCCACATATCCCAGGATCACAGAGGACCTCCCATATATCCCAGGATCACAGAGGACCTCCCACATATCCCGGGATCACAGAGGACTCCTCAAAAAACCCAGGTAGGCTTGCAGCTACGTATCCCAGCACATTGTAACAACAATGACAGTCAAGTGGTGTGTAAATGTGACACATTAAGACTCCCTGTCACGTGACCTTCTTTAAACTGGCAACATAGGGCCACAAGCACTTTAAGTAATGTTTCGAGAAAGAAGTAAGAAACATTCGAAATTGTTCTGTAGCGTTTCGCTTTTACCACACCAGAACGATCAGATGTTTATATTTAGAATGCATCAACCTGTGTATAACATGGTTTTCAAGTAAAGGTACTAAAACTTTATTTTAAATCAATGTTTCTTTTCTGTTCCAACAGTTTACCCAATCATGAAACTTCAAAACAAAAGCCAAGAAAACCTTCTGATTTTCTGTGTTCCCCACATGGAAGTTTTCTTAAATTTAAACTAAGAAAAGTTTCCATTAGAAGAGAATGAATAAGTGAACTACAAAGAAAGAAATTTGCTTAATTGTGAAGATATGGTCGATTTTCAACGTTTAGCCAATGAGAATGACGGTTCGACAGTATCGCAGTTAGGGCTTTTCTGCATGCCATGACGTTGATCTGTCTACTTCTAAGTCGGACCATTACTCAATAACCAACTTCTCTTGTTAACTACATCTTATTTGAAATGAAACCAATTAAGTCAAAAACTAACCTCCATTACTTCGATCTAACAGCTCCTCACCAGTTTCTCTCAACCCAGTCAGAGTTGAAGTTGTAATAACGTCACTTGCCGCTGTTGTTGCTGCTGTTACAATAGCTTCAGCTAAGCTTGACGACACACCTGTCTGGGCATTCTGTTCATCCACCGCTGATCAAAATGATTACAATTTTGAAAAGTGTGACTATAAAGCTATTAATATAGAGTAAAATTTACATAAAAAATCAAGTTCTTTTCATATTCAAAAACCTTATTTAATGACATCAATGTTTTCCCAATACAGCCCTTCTTAGAAATAAAATGCTTTGTATAAGCTGAACATTCTTTCACGTCTTTTTCATTATCGCATCTGGAACAACGACCCTTAATTCCCAAGAGAACTGTGTCAGGAAAACATTATAGCCATCGAATAAGCTGGCAAAGTGTGCGTCTCACGAATAGGAATTTTTAGCCACCAACGGGTGCACAAGAGTTGATTAGACAATCTTACTTGTTTACAAGGGATCCCATGATGATTAAAAAAAAGTAAAGTACTGCAATTACTGTATATAGCGCCTTTCCCATATGGACAAGCTCAAAGGCGCTTTACAATGATCTTTTAACCCCAGCGGACCGGAAGCATATATAGGCGCCTCTGGCAGCCGCTTCCAAGCGGTCCATGTATGCTGGTACTCATTTTACCGACCCCGGAAGGATGGAAAGCTGAGTGAACTTTAGCAGGAAAGAAAGTCACCCAAATATTTAACCCTCGACCAGGCCGGGGATCGAACCGGGACCTCAGGATTGAGAGGCAGAGATCTTACCACTGCACCAACACCGCTAATATTTAAATCCAATGAGCAGATTTCGTTTGAAGGTCAAAAGAAAAGCAAGGAAAATACACAACACTATATCTAACCAATCAGGATACACTATATCTAACCAATCAGGATACACAGCAATGGCAACACTCAGAGGCAAGACTCAATAAATCCTACGACTAATAAGACCCATATTTATGTACCCCATTAAAAATGAGCGAGTCCTGTTGCAATGTTACTCAGTCCCTATTTGCACACTTACCAGTCAAATTACAAGTTCAATATGTCTTAAACTCAATCCAATATCATAACAGGGACTTGATTTAGATGAGATGCTCAGTTTCAAAAACACATTGTTGCGTACATGTAGTTCGACTAATTATTGCATCTTTTGACAAAATGTGCATCAGGATGCAGGACAAGCAGGTAGATGTTTCAGTGCGCATGATATGACACGTATTTAACAATCCATATACATATCTTTAACTTTTAAATTCAAAGTGCAACTAACCCCCATTTCAATATTTGGGCTACGAAATATGTGGTAACAGTGAAATAGATTAAAACAAAAATTAAGAAATGGATAAAATTATTAAGGCTAAAAAAACTTTTTGATCTAAGAGTTATATAAAAACCAAACGTTTTCGACTTAACATTCATCATCAGGGTTATATTTTCGAATTTTTATTTGAGTTTAAAAATTGGGCCGATATGGTTCACGACCGCGTTTGTTTCACTCACTGCCAGGAGACTAGGCCAACTGACAACTGACGTCATTCCCAGAATTTTGCAATCTCTTTTGTTTCTCAACCTGCTTTACTTGTTTTGGTAGAAGCGTTCGTGATGCGTGACGCTGTTACCCTTTGGATTTCATTCCATGGAGTTTCATGAATCTTCTAGCGAAATCGTCAGGTCGAAAGTGTTTTGAGCAGATGGGCGAGTATGGCATGGCAGTCCAACCCTGTTGATGCAGCTGAACCCATTTTACCCAGCGATCTTGTTGTTTCTTTGGCTCCATTCGATTGTAATCTAAATAGGGAATAGGATGAAGACTTATGGCTAATTCCTCATCCCCTTCGTTTTCGCAGCCAAAAACCACACACGATTCAGGCATAGCTTCACAGTTTTCAATGCCCATGATCAAGAAAAACTGTGTATCGATACGTGCCGCACTGTACTGTTCTGGGAATGACGTCAGAGGCTTTTCAAACCCAGTTTCCTGAGTATACTCGGTCATGATCCAACATGGCGGACATTTCACTAAAAATTGGCCACTTTCAATAGGCTATAAAGACTATTATATTAACCCTATCTTACACGGGCTTTTTGAGGTT